>SEYY01018690.1:27500-36340 GCA_009176605.1 Armadillidium nasatum | reverse complement strand
AATGTATATGCATTTTTCCCCCCTGAAAACAGTCGATTTCTGACGTTTTTCTGAGTTTCTAACGGTTTACTAGTAATAGGGGGTCAAAATTCAAAAAGAGATTAAATAGAAGTGGTAAAATAATGGTCAGAATGATCCAAAAACTCCCCTGTACATTCTTAGCCCCAATTTCTACAAATTAGAAACAAAACATTTGGGAAAAGTCCTGATAGTTATTGATTTTAGAAGTTCAAATTTTTTTTTGAAAAAAAAATTGAAAAAAACATACCCTTCCGGAGAAAAAAATTTATTAAAAAAAATTGATGTTTCTAATTTTTTTTAAAATTGGATATTGTTTAGAGGAGGGATGGATCTAAAACTTTTATTTAGGACACTTTTAAAAACTAATTGTTTGATTTGAGATACAGCCTCTCAAAATTTGGAAAATTTGAAATTTCGTCAAAAATTCGGCCATTTTCGATAAGCTGTATCTCGAATCAGACAAATAGATTTTAAAAGTGTTTTAAATAAAAGTTTTAGATCTATCCCTCCTTTAAACAATATCCAATTTTCAAAGACGTCCAATCCATATTTTTTTTTTTTTAATTTTTTTGTCCGAAAGTGTGAATTTTTCAAAATTGGAAAAAAAAAATTTCGACACCTGGTCAAGTAAGGGCATATAACCTGTTTTCTGTTATGCACACATCAAAACTCAGTAAAAAGTTTTTGTAGCCAATAGATTTTTAAATATAAACACCAAGTTTGAGATCAAAAATTTTTTTTATGGGGCTTCACCGTAGATTTAAACATACCTTAAATTTCAAAAATTACTCCTAAACTTTAAATTACTCGTAAAAACGTTAGGAATGGAGTTTTTTCGTCGGGAAAAAAGCTATCTATACTGAAATTTTCAGGAGAATCGGATGAAAATAAAAATTATTTCAACAATGGATCTTTTCCTTCAATATAAATTTAGTAAATTTAAAATTACAAACATTAGTTCTCTTCTGTAATTATATTTTTAATTCTCTGTCTCGCCACAATTTTGGCTTGACGAGAGGGTCTAGGAAGAGAGGTTAATGGTGCAGAAGTCTCCTCAATGGAGGAGTTATGCGGATTTGAATAAATTTCCAAAGGATATAAATGAATAATAGCTCTTGTAATTATTCCAGTGTTAGTTTTAATAGAAGCAGATCTTGTAAACCCATCTGGTGAGGTATGTAGATCAACAATTTTTCCCAGCTTCCATTTTAAACGTGAATTGTCACCTTCTATTAATACAATTTCTCCTAGTTTTATTTTAGGACGATTTGAATTATTTATAGTTTGACGAAGGTGTAAGAGATAGTCTTTTTTCCAACGTTGTTGAAACTTAAGAATAAGATTAAGTATATAACGATATCTCTTACTGAGTTTATTAGTATCGTTATAAGTATCAAATTCCAAATTTTCCTCAGGAATAGGAATTGTGTGAAGAAGATGTCCATATAAAAGATGTGAAGGAGTAAGAATTTCCTCCTCATTTAAATCATCTCCTACGTAGGTTAAAGGTCGAGAATTCATAGTGTTTTCAACTTCAGTTAAAACTGTATTAAATTCATCAAACGTAACAAGAGAATTTTGTAAAGTACGTTTTAAATGAAGTTTACAAATTCCTATCAAGCGTTCGTAGAACCCGCCAAAATTGCTGGCTCTAGCTGGGTTAAATCTCCATACAATAGAGTTTTTTAAAAGAAAATCTTTAATTGAAGGTAATGTATGAAGATATTTTATATATTCTGAAGCTCCTTTAAAATTTAAAGCATTATCGGAATATAAAACTGATGGCTTTCCTCGGCGATTTATAAATCGACGAAAGGCTAGTAAAAAGGATTCTACTCCATTATCGAAAACAAGTTCAAGATGAAATGCTCTATATACAGCACAAGTGAAAAGAACAATATTACATTTTTTAATTATATTTTTAGAAACTTTGACTTGAAAACTACCGCTTAAATCAACACCAACTGTGGTAAAAGGGGTTACATTCAGTTACCCTGACTTTGGGTAGTGAAGCTAGAGGGGCAGATTTAAAATGTATGGCTTGTAGTCTCTTACAGAGTACACAAGACCTCAATATTTTCCTCAAAGTTTGTCGCATTCGAGGGAAATAAAATTTCTGTCTAATAAAGTTAATTAATTCTGAAATACCGACATGATGATAATCATAATGGTATTTCCATATAAGTAAATTTACAAAGGAAGATTTACAAGGTAAAAATATAGGAAACTTGGTTTCATATGGAAGAGAGGAATTATTCAATCGGAGATTACATCTTAAAATGTTTTCTACCAATCTTAAACTGAAAATTTTGGTGGTTTGAGTAAGGGGAGAATTGAATTTTAAACAAGAAATTTCTGGTTCATAATGTTGTTGTTGGACATTTTGAATCCAGAAAGTCTCTGCTTTACTCATTTCATCAATGGTGAAATTGTGAGAAAAGAGAGGTTCTTTAGAAGATTTAATAAGAGGCAAGTTTTTTGCGAGAATTTTTAAGATTTGTGACAAATCTTAACACTAAGGCAGTTATTCGATATACTTTATTTAATGAAGAATAATCTTCAAGATTAAATAAGTTATCGAATTTAATTTCCTTTGTATTATTTTTTACATTAATATCAGAAATATTAATTAATTTATTTGACTCTAAATATGATGGATTTTCAGTCCATACCGGCCATAGATTTTGGTCAGTTATCGAAGATAGACCTTTTAACCAAAATTTAGAAAAAAGATATTTAATATTAGTACCTTGACAGGCTCCATCTGCAGGATTGTCTTTTGTAGGTACATAATGGTTATTTGCATCAGGAAGATTTTCTCGAATTTCATCCACTCTGTTCTGTTTAAAAACAGGAAGAGGTTTGGTAGTATGTATCCATTGAAGTGTAGCTTGATTATCAGACCACACATGAATACTTTCGATATTTAAAATATTTTTAAAGGTGTCTTTCATAAACTTTATTAAACGTGATGACAAAAGAACACTCATCAGTTCAAGTCTAGGAATAGTTAATTGTTTAAGAGGAGAAACTTTAGATTTGAAATTAATATATTTACATAAGGTTGATTATTTAAATGAGAGACTACAAAAACAACACTTGAATATGCAGTTTGACATGCATCTGAAAATGCATGCAACTCTACATTATTAGAATAAATTAATTGTCTAGGTAAAATCAGAGATTGTGACTCATTTAACAACAAGTACAATACCTTTTTTTAGAAAACCACACTGGAATATCAAGTTCTATCTCCACTTATATTCTTGGTTGTAGATGATTAATTTGCATATATATATATATATATATATATATATATATATATATATATATATATATATATATATATATATATATATATATATATATATATATATATATATATATATATATATATATATATATATATATATATATATATATATATATATATATATATATATATATATATATATATATATATATATATATATATTACTTGTTAAAGAAAAGTTTCATATCTCTTGCTATAACAATAAAAAAATTATCATCTTTAATGATAACACATTCAATAACTACGCGAATTGAGGTAAAAAATTAGTAGTTTTTGTTTTCTGTTTTCTTATCTACAACATTTGCGTTAGGTGGGACATGTATATTTGTTTTCTTGTGATACCTTAAAACCCTCTCCTTGGAAAGAGCTTTACTCGTGAGTGATAGTGATAGTATTAACCCCCACCCTCCTTCTCAAAAAAAATTTTTGTTTATAAAAAATGGCATTTCCATTTACTGTATTTTTTATTTTAAATGAATTAGAATATTACATATTTATCAAACATTGTGAAAGCAACCTTGTTTTTTCCGAACAGCCCTTTTTATGGAACTTAACATTAACAGTATCATTATTATTATTATTATTATTATTATTATTATTATTATTATTATTATTATTATTATTATTATTATTATTATTATTATTATTATTATTATTATTATTATTATTATTATTATTATTATTATTATTATTATTATTATTATTATTATTATTATTATTACTATTATTCTCATTATTATCATTTTCCTTTAATTATTTAAAACCTTTAGTTTCTTATAATTTTAACAAAAAAACTATTCTAATTCATATAACGCCCTCAGTTTTGTACTTACATTGCAGATACATTGCATACATTTGCCTTTTGAAATGTTTGTTAAGTTTGATGAAAAACTTTCTCCATGACTGTAAGAAACTTTTCCAATTATACATCGCTTTGGAACATATTCTTTTTGGCCTCTGTCTATTCCGATGCCTTTCTGTGGACCAATTGTTGCATCTCTTTGAAGGTTATTAGATGAATACTTTGTGTCACTTTGATACAAATCTTTTTTCATATCTGAAAAGAATTTAAAAAATTATTTACCTTTAAAATGGGTGATAGTTGCAAACGCATATATATATATATATATATATATATATATATATATATATATATATATATATATATATATATATATATATATATATATATATATATATATATATATATATATATATATATATATATATATATATATATATATATATATATATATTATATATATATATATATATATATATATATATATATATATATATATATATATATATATATATATATATATATATATATATATATATATATATATATATATATATATATATATATATATATATATATATATATATATATATATATATATATATATATTACTTCACCTCTGGTGGGCAAAGGACAGAGGCCTACTAAAATTCCACCAGAGTTAGAGAGAAAGACTAGATCCTGGTCAAATTAAAGGCCGACGTGACCTGATACATGACGTTTGAAGGTGTGTAAGTCACAGGAAGTTGGGAAAATAGAGGGAGGGAGTGTGTTCCAGACTTTATCAGTTGAGTACAAATAGGACAGAGCATAGTGGTTTAGAGTTGGACAGAGAAAGGATGAGACTGTGTAGAAAATTGAGTCGCACGAGCCTTTCTTAGTAGAGAAGGTATGCGATGAGAGAGTTCAGAAGAGCTGTGTCCATTGTAATAGCGATAGTATAGAGAGAGTGAGGCATCAATTCGACTTACAGAAAGAGACTGGAAAGAATTAGTGAGAGCAGTAGATTTGATAAGACGAAAAGACCTAGACTCCACTTTCTCCAGGAGAGCTGTATGAGTGAAACTACCCCAGATGTGTGACGCATACTTCATACAGGGGCGAACAACACCCCTATATAATGCAAGCAACTGGGGTGGATTGAAGAAGAAGAAATACTGAAGGCGCCTCAGAACACCTAACCTCTTAGAAGCTTGTTTAGAAAGAGAGGTAAAGTGATCTTTCCAAGAAAGATCATGAGAAAAAGAAACACCAAGAATCTTAAGAACAGATGAAGGTCTGAGTTGAGTGTTTTCGAAGAAGGTATCATAGTTGAGTGGAAGATTATGCCAAGTACAGAGATGGAAGAATTGAGTTTTGGTGGCACTGAAAACAACCATGTTCTTTCTGTTCGAATTTGAAATACGAGATAGATCAGAGGTTAGCTGCTCCAAGGCAACCTTCCTTGCGTCTAGTAACTGTTGTTGGGAGAGGCACCTTTCAAATTGAAAAGAGTAATGATGGGTGGACTCATCAGCATAGGAGTGGATAGGAGATGAAGTAACGGAGAGAAGGTCATTAATGAAAAGCAGAAAAAGTGTTGGGGATAGGACATATCCTTGAGGAACACCACTATCAATAGATTTAAAGAAAGAGCGGTGGCCGTCTATAAATGCCGCTATAGAACGACCGGAAAGGAAATCAGAGAGAAGGTTATAGAGAGAATGGATAGATTCCGAAAGAGAGAAGTTTAGAAAGCAAAGCTTTGTGCCAAATTCTATCGAAAGCTTTCAAAATGTTTAGTGCAACAGCAAAAGATTCACTGAAATGCCGTAGGGTGGATGACCAAGAGACAGAGAGAAGTGAAAGGAGATCAGTAGAGCGTTTCTTACGAAAGCAATACTGGTGATCAGAGATAAGATTAGAAAAATTTAGATGTTCCCAAATCTTCCTGTTATGGGTAGATTCGAAAACTTTAGAAAGATCTGAGATTAAAGAAAGTTAGAGGGTTGAGAGTTATATATATATATATATATATATATATATATATATATATATATATATATATATATATATATATATATATATATATATATATATATATATATATATATATATATATATATATATATATATATATATATATATATATATATATATATATATATATATATATATATATATATATATATATATATATATATATATATATATATATATATATATATATATATATATATATATATATATGTATGTCTGCACTCTAATTTCCACTTTGTTGAACATCACCTCTCTTCTTCTAAACCTCACCTCTTATTCTTGACCGAAACTCAGATGTTTGAGCGTTCTGATAGCAAACCCTATTCTGTTTCCTCTTACTGTCTCTATCCTCAATATTCAGCCAAAGGCGGTTGTTGTGCATATGTGGGCAACGATATCGTTTGTTCTCGTGTCTCTAATTTGGAGTCTTCCGAATTTTCCACCTTATGGCTTAGGCTCTCTTGCCACTCTACGACTAAATTCATTTGTTTAGTTTATTTATCTCCTAATTCTACTGACTATGCTAAATTCTTCGATTATTTAAACTCCAAAATAGAGCACATTCTCTTTTCTTCTCCTTTCTCTGAAATCATCATATTAGGTGATTTCAATGTTCACTACCGCCAATGGCTTTCTTCTAGTTCTCATGATACAGCTGGTGAACGTGCATTCCTTTTCGCTATCCAAAACGACCTTGAGCAGTTGGTGCAACTCCCTACTCGTATCCCTGATCGTCTTGGAGATGAACCCAACATTCTAGACCTTTTCCTAACTTCTAATCCTTCTCCTTATACTGTTAAACTCTTTCCTCCTCTGAGTTCCTCCGATCATCTTCTTATCTCTGTATCCTCTTCTATCTCTTCAAGTCTTTCGCAGGAAAGACCCCTTTCTACGGAAAGGAAACGTTTGTGGCACTTCGGTGCCGCAAGCTGGTCGGACTTGCGGTCGTACTTCTTTGATTTCCCGTGGAATGATTATTGCTTCCGTGGGAGGGGTCCCTCGGAGTGTGCAGAACGCATTACCGAGGTGATTCTCTCTGGCATGGAGGCATACATTAAATATTCTTTCCCTTATACTAAACTTAACAAACCTTGGTTTAACTCTGCTTGTTCTCCTGCTATCCGCCGCAGGGATGCTACCTTCAGGAATTACCGTCGTCTTCAAACTCCAGAAACTCACGCTACTTATATTTCATCCCGGAATCGTGCAAAATCTATCCTTCGTAACACTAAAAACTCCTTTCTCCGTCGCAAATGCAATAATCCTTCTGGCTCCTCTTCCTCTCGCCCTTTCTGGCATTTTGCAAAAAATGTCAACTCTAACTTTGCTTCTTCCTCTTTCCCTCCTCTAGTATCTTCTGACGGTACAACTGCCGTTTTGCCTTACTCTAAAGATGAACTCTTTGCTCAAACTTTTGCCTTAAATTCAACCTTAGACGATTCCGGAGCTGTTCCTACTCCTTCAACCCCCTCTAACTCATTTATGCCTAAAATTGTAATTTCTTCTAAAGACGTCACTTCTGCTCTCTCTGAGCTTAACACTAAGAAGGCGTACGGTCCTGATGGTATCCCTCCTGTGGTTCTCAAAACTTGTGCTTCCGAGCTTGCACCCTGCCTTGGTAAACTATTTCGTCTATGTCTTTCTACTTCAACCTTCCCTTCTTGCTGGAAACGTGCGCTCATTCAGCCTGTGCCGAAGAAGGGGGACCCCTCTCAGCCCTCTAACTATCGTCCTATTTCTTTAACCTCCGTTCTTTCTAAAGTTTTCGAATCTATCCTTAACAGGAAGATTTGGAAACATCTCAATTCTTCTAATCTTATCTCAGATCGCCAGTATGGCTTTCGTAAAGAAACGCTCTACTGGTGATCTTCTTTCCCTTCTCTCTGACTCTTGGTCCTCCGCTCTTCGGCATTTCGGTGAATCTTTTGCTGTAGCGCTGGACATATCGAAAGCTTTCGATAGAGTCTGGCACAAAGCTTTGATTTCCAAACTTCCCTCTTTCGGAATCTATCCTTCTCTCTGTGACCTTCTCTCTGATTTCCTTTTGGGTCGTTCTATAGCAGCTGTTGTAGACTGCCACCGTTCATCCTATAAATCTATTAATAGTGGTGTTCCTCAAGGATCTGTCCTATCCCCAACACTTTTTCTGTTTTTCATTAATGACCTTCTCTCTATTACTTCATCTCCTATCCACTCCTATGCTGATGACTCCACCCTTCATTACTCTTTTCATTTTGAAAGACGCCCCTCTTAGCAACAGTTAAAAGAGGCAAGGAGGGTGGCCTTGGAGCAAATAACCTCTGATCTATCTCTCATTTCCAATTGGGGCAAAGAAAACATGGTCGTTTTCAATGCCTCAAAAACTCAATTCCTCCATCTCTCTACTCGACACAATCTTCCACACAACTACGATATCTTCTTCGAAAACACGCAACTCAAACCTTCATCTCTCCTCAATATTCTAGGTGTTTCTTTTTCTCGTGATCTTTCTTGGAAAGATCACATTACCTCTCTTTCTAAACAAGCTTCTAAGAGGTTGGGTGTTCTGAGGCGCCTTCAATATTTCTTCACACCACCCCAGTTGCTTGCTCTGTATAGGGGTGTTGTTCGCCCCTGTATGGAGTATGCGTAACACATCTGGGGTGGTTCCACACTCACAGCTCTCCTGGAAAAGGTGGAGTCTAG
>SEYY01018690.1:0-22500 GCA_009176605.1 Armadillidium nasatum | reverse complement strand
TTCCCACTGATTTAACTTCCTTTCGTTGTATAGAAACTGTCTCTGTTTACCACTTAAATACCTCAAAAATGATATTTCTATGTTTCTTACTTTTAACTGAGGATCATACTATTTTTGCTACTATACAATCATAAAGAGGAGGTAGGGTAATCCAACATGCCTTTGTAATATCTTACTCCAAAGCTACTTGCTCTTTATAAGGGCGTTGTTTATCTTTGTATAAAGTTTGACTTACACAATTTGGGTGGCTTCATTCTCAGTTTTCCATGAAAAGATGGAGTATACGGCCAGGGGCTTTACTAGAAACTTTTTCACTCGGAGAAAAACTGAAGATTGGAGCTACCAACTCCTCATTTTTCAATTGTTTGTCAAATTTTGTTGTCATTCATGTTAGACGCAAAGAAACACACAAACACGCTAGTAGTTATATATATATATATATATATATATATATATATATATATATATATATATATATATATATATATATATATATATATATATATATATATATATATATATATATATATATATATATATATATATATATATATATATATATATATATATATATATATATATATATATATATATATATATATATATATATATATATATATATTAGTGATGGATCGGATGTCATATTTTCCAATTTGCGGATGCGGATGCGGATGCGGATGTTGAATTTTGGAGAAGTGCGGATGCGGATGCGGATGCGGATGTTGAATTTTCGAAAGTGCGGATGCAGATGCGGATGCGGATTTTGAATTTTCAAAAAGTTCGGATGCGGGTGCGGATGTGGATGTTAATTTTGATGAGGATGCGGATGCGGATGCGGATGTTTAATTTTGATGAGGATCGGATGCGGATGCGGATATATATATATATATATATTATATATATATATATATATATATATATATATATATATATATATATATATATATATATATATATATATATATATATATATATATATATATATATATATATATATATATATATATATATATATATATATATATATATATATATATATATATATATATATATATATATATATATATATATATATATATATATATATATATATATATATATATATATATATATATATTTTTTTTTTTTTCACTATCACCTTTCCCACTTTCGTGAGGTGGTGCCCGCCACAATTCCCTTACAAACGTAACTATTCTTACCTTTCAACGCTTTCACCACCTCCCTCCATCTCTGTCTCCACAAATCTTCTACCCTCGTCTAAACTCAAATTCCTTCCATCAAAATCACTCCCACTCCATCCATCCATCTCCACTTCGGCCTTTCCCTTTCCCCTTCTACCCTTCCCCTATCTACATCGGATCTACGTACCTTGCCAAAAATTCTGTTCTCTTTCATTCTTTACATATGTCCAAACCATTTTAGAACATCCTCCTCCTCTCTATCAATTACACCCTTCTTCCATTTACACATCTCCCTTATTCTTTCATTTCTAATCCTATCAATCCTTCTCAATTTATATATCGCTCTCAAATCTTTCATCTCAAAGACATTGAAACTTTTTCTCGACCGAGCACTTATCATCTATGTTTCACACACATACAATACAGAAGGTGAACACATACATTCAAACATTCTTATCTTTATTTCTTTCGAAATTTTTCCTTTCTTCCATACTTTTCTTAGGCAACCCAATACTTTCATTCCTTCTACCACTCTGTTCTTTATTCCTTTTTCCGTCCCACCCTTACCTTCCACCCAACATTACTAGATATTTGAATTCATTCACCTCCTTAAGTTTCCATTCTCACACTTCTACAAACCAATTCCTCTCTCCACATTTCCTCATCCCCACCACCAATCCTCATAACTTTATTCTTCGCTGGATTGAATTTCAATCTCGTGTTTGCACATTTCCCTTCAAACTCTCTCACAAGTATTCTCATCTTTTCTCCAGATTCTGCTACCAACACATGCCGCATCATCTGCAAAAAAGTAAAACATTCACTTCACATTCACCCTCCATATTTCTCAACGTAATACTCTTCCCCTCTCTCTCCATTTTTCTAAGTAAACTATTCATCAATAGATTAAATAACATGGAGATATTACAAGCCCCTGTCTCAATCCCACTCCTATGCTAAACCAATCCGATAGTTCTCTCTTCACCCTCACTCTTGATCTACAATTCGCATATATATACACACACACACATATATAAATAAATATATATATATATATATATATATATATATATATATATATATATATATATATATATATATATATATATATATATATATATATCCGCGGATGCGGATGCGGATGCGGATGTCGAATTTTGAGAAGTGCGGATGCGATGCGATGCGGATGTTGATTTTGTGCGGATGCGGATGCGGATGCGGATGCCATCACTAATATATATATATATATATATATATATATATATATATATATATATATATATATATATATATATATATATATATATATATATATATAATCTGGAACAAAATTTGAATTTCAAAATTTCTCTCCTTCGGAATCTGTAATTCTCTCAGTGACCTTCTCTCTAATTTTCATTCTGGTCATTCTATACCAGCTGTTCTAGACGGATACAGTTCTTCCTTTAAATCCATAAATAATGGTGTTCCTTTTAAGAATAAGTCCTATCTCAACTCTCTGCTTTTCATTTTTGAAATTCTCTCAATTACTTCATCTCCTATCCACTCCTTTCAGTTTCAGTTTGAAAGACACTCCTCCTAACAACAGTTGATAGATTCAAGAAAGATGGCTTTGGAACAACTAATTTCTGATCTTTCTCTCATTTAAAATTGGAGCAGAGAAAACATGGTCGTTTACAATGCCTTAAGTACTCAATTCCTCCATCTTCCTACTCGGCACAACCTGCCACACAATTATAACATCTTCGAAAACACTCGACTCAAACCTCAATATTTTCGATGTTTCTTTTTCTTGTAATATTTCCTGGAAGGATCACATTACTTCTCTTTCTTAAGTTTCTAAGATGTTGGGTGCTTTGTGGCACCATCGTGAATTTTTTACTCCACCCCAGTTGCTTCCTCTTTATTGGGTGTTATTTGCCCTTGTATGGAGTACGACTCGTACATCTGAGATGGTTTCACGCAGACAGCTCTTCACGAAAAGGTGGAGTCTAGGGCTTTTCCTCTTATAAATTTTTTTGCTCTTCCTAACTCTCTCCAAATCTCTTTCTGCCCGTCAAATTGTTGCGTCACTCTACGTATATTATCACTATTACAACGGACTCTGCTCTTCTAAACTCTTATGTACCATGCCTCCTCCATTGAGAAGAGCTCGTGTGACACGCCTTTCTACACATATAGAAACTTAACATCTATGTTCAATCTTTCATGTACACTACTGGTAAAGTCAGGAACATGCTCCTTGTATGTTTTCCCAACTTTCATTGACTTCCACATTTTCAAATGCTGTGTTTCGGGTTTTGTAGGTCATTTTAGACCACATTTTTGTCTTTTTCCACAACTCTGGTGGAAATTGGTAGTCCTCTGTCCTTTGCCCATGAGAGGATAAATAAATATAAATATATATATATATATATATATATATATATATATATATATATATATATATATATATATATATATATATATATATATATATATATATATATATCCTCTGGTGGGTAAAGTGTGCAATTAAACCCAAATTCAAATTAAAGATTAACATTCCCATTTACAAGGTTTTTGAAGATGTAAAAGTTAAAAGAAGATTAATCATAGCGGTAGGTTTGAAATCAGAGAGTTAAACTTAAACGGATAAGACTTTGTAGAAAGACAAGTCGCACGAGATTTTTGTTTTAATGCGATTAGAGTTTAAAAGAATAGTGTCCATTTTAATAGAGATAGTAAAGAGAAACTTGAAAACTTGACAGGCAAAAAGGGACTAGAGAATTCGTAAGAGTGACAGAGAAAAAAAGATAATCTCGAGGCTCCACCATTTATTTAAAGTAGAGTTTTGCAAGTGGAACCAATTCAAATGTTTAAAGAGCAACATATACAGAGGCAAACAACACATATAAAGAAAAAACAACTGGAGTAGCACAGAGATTTTTCGAAGGAGATCCAAAACACCCAACCTCTAAGAAATATGTTTTGGAACAAAAATAATGTGATCCTCCAAAGAAATATTTCGAGAAAAGAAAACTTCTTGGATATTAAGAAAATACTAAAGAATTTAGATCCTTTTTGAAAGAAAATGTTATTGTTGTATGGAAGGTTGAGTCAAGAAGAAAACTGAAAGAACTGAGTTTTTGATACACTGAAAAAAACCATTTTATCCCTGCTCCCAATTAGAAATAGGAGAAAATTCTTAGGTGCTGCTCCAAGGCTTTAATCCCAGCGTTAATTAACTACATGGTGAGATCGATTTAAAAATGAAAGAAGAAGTCCTCAGAATAGGAGATCGATAGGTGATGGAGCCCGTACGAGAGAGGTCATTAATGAAAAATAGAAAAAAAAATTGGGAATGGGACATTATTGAGTAACTCCACTATTAATAGATGTAAAGAATGAATGGTACTATCTACAAAAACAGATTAATTAAACGACCAGAAAGGATGTTAGAGGGATGCCTTGTTATCAGAAAGTTTATGCACCTAAGTTTTAATTAAGAACAGTAATTAAAGCCTAGAAAAGAGTGGTGGTGTTCGACAAAACACAAATTATATAAAGACTAAAAATTAACGAAAAAAAAGAACGTTTACAAGGGCAATTTATCGGCTAAATCTTGGAAGCAACAACCTCTTCTCGGGATTCCGAAAGATCTTAAGTGATAAAGAGATGAAATTTTTTTATGGGGTATCGTTTAGATCAAACCATTACAAGCATATCCGAGGTAGGGTTGTTCTACTTTCTGGCTGTTTTTTTTTTTTAAATCAAAAATAATGTTAGAATATGTAATTGTAAATCTACGAAATATATGTGAATAATGGAGGAGGGTGGTGTGAATGTGAGGCACTACAGTGTAAGTAGAGGGTACGCTAGAGATAATCTCTGAATAGATGAAAAGCAAAACGAACGAGCCGAAAGGAACGACTGCATATATATATATATATATATATATATATATATATATATATATATATATATATATATATATATATATATATATATATATATATATATATATATATATATATATATATATATATATATATATATATATATATATATATATATATATATATATATATATATATATATATATATATATATATATATATATATATATATATATATATATATATATATATATATATATATATATATATATATATATATATATATATATATATATATATATATATATATATATATATATATATATATATATATATATATATATATATATATATATATATATATATATATATATATATATATATATATATATATATATATATATATATATATATATATATATATATATATATATATATATATATATATATATATATATATATATAATATATATATATATATATATATATATATATATATATATATATATATATATATATATATATATATATATATATATATATATATATATATATATATATATATATATATATATATATATATATATATATATATATATATATATATATATATATATATATATATATATATATATATATATATATATATATATATATATATATATATATATATATATATATATATATATATATATATATATATATATATATATATATATATATATATATATATATATATATATATATATATATATATATATATATATATATATATATATATATATATATATATATATATATATATATATATATGATATATTTTCAGGTAAGTAGTTGTGGAATGTTTTACGGAATGTGGGGGTCAATGTTTTTTTTTCTAGGTAAGAGTTCCTTTTTTAGGGAAGTTTATTATATTTTATTTTATATTTTTTTAGGATTACAGACAAATTTATGAATTAGTTTTTGACTTTGATATAGTTAAGTAATCTCCTTATAAGTTAATTTAGGGTACAGAATTATATATAGAAGAAGAAAAATAAGAGGAAGTAAATCAGATTGAATAAAGTGACTTATTTAGAGCAAGATATTTTCATGAAGAGAAAAAGGAAAATTAACTTTCAGTAACACTAATAATCTATCCTTTTCTTTTTCTATCTTTTTTCATCTTGAAAGTTGATTTGTTTCAAATTGATCTTAGCTGTGTTAAAGGTTAGTATTTGATTTGTTATTTTTTAAGAAGAAGAAGAAGAAGAAGAAGAAGAAGAAGAAGAAGAAGAAGAAGAAAAAGAAGAAGAAGAAGAAGAAGAAGAAGAAGAAGAAGAAGAAGAAGAAGAAGAAGAAGAAGAAGAAGAAGAAGAAGAAGAAGAAGAAGAAGAAGAAGAAGAAGAAGAAGAAGAAGAAGAAGAAGAAGAAGAAGAAGAAAAAGAAGAAGAAGAAGAACTACAGAACTACAGAACACTGACTAGCAAAGACTTTACAGTCCACTCAAGGCTAGTCTGTTAAATAATCATTATTGAACTATGCGATCATAGACCAATTTGCTTAAAATGTGCATCCAATTTCTTCTTGAATGATTCGATGTTGTCGCTGTTCACTATTTGATGAGAAAGACTATTCCATTTTTCAATCACGTCGTACGTAAAAAAATTCTTTGCTATGTTTGTTTGAAATCGCTTGTGAGATAGCTTGTGTCCGTTACTACGTGTTAGGTCATTCAAGTCGTACCGAAAGTATTGTTTATAATCAACGTTGTCAAATTTATTTAGAATTTTAAATACTTCTATTAATTTTCCTCTCAATCTTCTTGTTTCTAGAGAATATATATCTAGTTCTCGTAAACGTTGCACATACGATTTACCTCTCAATTCTGGTATTAATTTAGTTGCCCTTTTTTTGAATCCTTTCGATTTTATCTATGTCTTTTTTGAGATATGGACTCCAAAACTGTACCGCGTATTCCAGATGAGGTCTAACTAACGATTTATAAAGAGGAAGTATTATATTTTTAGATTTATATTCAAAATTTCTTGCAATGAAACCTAAAGCTTTATTAGCCTTCTTAACAGAATCAGCACACTGTTTTGCAAATTTTAAATCCTTACTGATTAAAACTCCAAGATCCTTTTCCTCATCGACAACTTTGATATATGAGTCACCTATAACATAATTATATTCGATATTCCTGCTACCGAAATGTAAAACCTTACATTTATCAATATTAAATTTCATTTGCCATGTTTTTGACCAATTGACAATTTTATTCAAATCACTTTGGAGTACTTGATAATCTTTTTCGCAAGTTATGCGATTTCCAATTTTTGTATCGTCTGCAAATTTCGAAATATTACTTAATACATTTTCATCAATGTCATTTACATATACAATAAAGAGTATTGGGCCCAGGACAGATCCTTGAGGCACACCACTGATAACATTCACCCATTCTGAGCATTCGCCATTAATTACGACACGCTGACGTCGATCCAATAACCAATTTTTAATCCAATTTAAAAGTTTTCCTCGAATTCCATGAGCTCTAAGCTTTTCCAATAATCTTTGATGAAGGACAGTATCGAATGCTTTTTGAAAGTCTAAGTAAATGACATCATAAGATTTGTGGTTATCTACATTGTTAATAACTTCATTAAAAAATTCTAGTAAATTTGTTAAGCATGATCTATTTTTTCTAAAGCCATGTTGAGAATTATTGAGCAACTCGTGATCTTCAAGATGTGCAACTAATCTACTCGCTAGTATTGCCTCAAAAATTTTGCCAACAATAGAAGTTAAACTAATTGGTCTGTAGTTATTGGGAAGCTTACGATCACCTTTTTTAAAAATAGGAGTTATATTAGCAAGTTTAAAATCATGCGGAACTATTCCCTGTTGTAGAGATTCGTTGAAGAGCTTAGTCAAAGGTTTCACTAATATATCTTTCAAGCTTTTAAGATGTACCGGGTAGAAGCCATCTGGTCCAGGGGATTTATTTATTAATAATTTATCAATTTGGAATGCAACTTCCTCTTCAAAAATTTCAAATGTATCTAGAATATTGTCTATATAAAAATCTTTTATATCTTGCATACTAGGAACATTATCTAGGTTTTCTTTCGTAAAAACTGAGGAAAAAAATTTATTTAAAACATTTGCCACATCAACATTATTTGATTTTAAATTTCCGTCATTGTCCAAAACTGGTCCAATTGATTCTTTAATAGAATTTTTATTATTTACATAGTTGTAAAACATCTTGGGATTATTTTTACTTTCTCGAGCAATATTAATTTCGAAATTTCTTTTAAAATATCTGATTAATCTTTTGCAGTTTCGACGCCAAGCTATGTAAATGTTATTATTTTCTGCAGTTGGAGAAGATTTCCAAAATTTATAAGCTCTGTTTCTATTACTTAAAGAATCCCTAATTTCATTGTTCCACCATCTTGGTTTCGAATTTGTAAAAGTTCGCTTAAAGAAGAAGAAGAAGAAGAAGAAGAAGAAGAAGAAGAAGAAGAAGAAGAAGAAGAAGAAGAAGAAGAAGAAGAAGAGGAGTTATTGCAGGTAGAAGATGAAGTTGAAAGGAATGACAATTTTACTGAACATGAGGAGGTTCATCCTGAAGATTTTCGAAAAGGAAGAAATTTTCGAATAAGACATGAGGATGAAGAGGTGTGGAGAAGAGTAATAGTTATGAGTTTAGGAGGTAAAAAAGGTGGTAAATTTGATGGTACTTATAACGTTAAGAATTTAGACTCTGAGGAAGAGTTTTGGGCAGACTTAAGAGAATATGAAGTAGAGAAAGATAAAGGAGATCAAGGTGAAACGTACTTCAGTGAAGGGAAGGTGGTTACCTTTAAGAGTCACGAAACTGATAACATGGAGAAAATTAAAGAGGCAAAAAAGAAAGAAATTTCAAGTTGGAAAGAGAACAATGTTTTTGAAGAGATTGACAGATATAAAGAGAAGAAAGTACTTAAAACAAGGTTTATAATTACTAAAAAGGAGAAGGAGGGAGATAAGATATGTAAATCAAGATTAGCGGTGAAGGGTTTTATGGAAAAAGAATGTTTAGATGTAGAAGATTGGAAAGCACCCACTTTTTCAATAAAAGGTTAAAAGTAATCTTGGCTATAATCAATATGAAGGATTGGCAGGTAAAAACTTTGGATGTGAAGACAGCATACTTGCAAGGAAAGGAAATGGAAAGAGAGGTGGTGATAAAACCTCCTGAAGAGGCCAATACCGTAAAATTATGGAAATTAAAGAAAGCAGTCTATGGGTTGAAAGATGCAGCTAGAAAATGGTACGAAGAGTTTGGTTGAAGTGTTAATAAAATTAGGAGGGAAAAGGAGTAAAATAGATAACACAATATTTAAATGGGAAAAGGGTGGCATGGTTTATGGTATAATGGGGATTCATTTTGATGATCTCATTTATGGAGGAGATAAAATATTTGAGGTGAAAATTATATCGAAAATAAAGGAGGAATTGAAGGTTGGAAGAGAAGAAAGTGGAGTTTTCAAATATTTAGGACTAGAAATTGAACAAAAGGAAAAAGGAGAGATTTATATAAGTCAAAAGAGTTATTCAAGGGACAAATTAGTGATAAACAAGGTAAACAAAATTAATAAGGATGAAAAGTTAAATGAAGAGGAGATGACTGAATATAGATCTTTGTTAGGAAAACTAAATTGGATGTCACAGAATACTCGTCCAGATCTTAGTTTTGATGTGAGTTTCTTTGGGAGGAATATGAAGGAGGCTAAAATGAAAGATTACGAAGAGCTAGTTAAGGTAGCAGAGAGAGCAAAAAGAGAAGAAATTCAAATGAAAATACCAAAATTAAAAGGAGGGAGAATGAGATTAGAGGTATATTCCGATGCTTCATTTGGCAATGTGAGCGAAGGAAGAACTCAGATAGGGTACTGTATAAGGATGAAGGACATGGCAGGTAATTGTTGTCCTTTATTATGGAAGTCAAAAGTTGCGAAACGTGTGGTAAGCTCAACTTTGTCGGCTGAAACCTTTGAGTATGGTGGAAGCTATAGAATGAGGGGAATATATTAAGTATTTATGGGAAGAATTGACAAATAAAAATACTTCTGATATCATAGACATTATAGCAATGACTGATTGTAAATCATTAAGGGATAGTATAAAATCTACAAAAGGTGTAAAGAATAGGATATTAAGAATAGAATTGGCAAATTTAAAAGAAAAAATGGAGAACAAGATAATAAAGTCAGTTGAATGGGTAAATTCTAGGTTACAATTAGCAGATGGTCTTACAAAGAAAGATAATAGGAAAAACAGGTTGGAATTGAGAAAGGTATTAGGATGTGATTAGGGGGTAAAAAGGAGAAAGAGAAAATTATAAATTATTTGATTTATTTTCAGGAAAGTAATTGTGGAATGTTTTACGGAATGTGGGGGCCAATGTTTTTTATCTAGGTAAGAGTTCCTTTTTTTGGGAAATTTATTATATTTTATTTTATATTTTTTTTAGGATTACAGACAAATTTATGAATTAGTTTTTGACTTTGATATAGTTAAGTAATCTCCATATAAGTTAATTTAGGGTACAGAATTATATAAAGAAGAAGAAAAATAAGAGGAAGTAAATCAGATTGAATAAAGTGACTTTTTTAGAGCAAGATATTTTCATGAAGAGAAAAAGGAAAATTAACTTTCAGTAACACTAATAATCTATCCTTTTCTTTTTCTATCTTTTTTCATCTTGAAAGTTGATTTGTTTCAAGTTGATCTTCACTGTGTTAAAGGTTAGTATTTGATTTGTTATTTTTAAGAGAGATTTTTAACTCGATATATATATATATATATATATATATATATATATATATATATATATATATATATATATATATATATATATATATATATATATATATATATATATATATATATATATATATATATATATATATATATATATATATATATATATATATATATATATATATATATATATATATATATATATATATATATATATATATATATATATATATATATATATATATATATATATATATATATATATATATATATATATATATATATATATATATATATATATATATATATATATATATATATATATATATATATATATATATATATATATATATATATATATATATATATATATATATATATATATATATATATATATATATATATATATATATATATATATATATATATATATATATATATATATATATATATATATATATATATATATATATATATATATATATATATATATATATATATATATATATATATATATATTGGGAAGGACAGAGAGCCGTTCAGAGAGATATGATAGGTTTGACCATTTCTTTCCAATGCACTCTGTTGCCTCTTTAATTCGTTCTTTATGTGTTTCATCTTTTCAGAGTACCTTGATTTTAATATACTCCCAACTTTGGTGAAAATTAGTGGGCCCCTCGCTTTTGCCTCTCGCAAAAGAATATATATATATATATATATATATATATATATATATATATATATATATATATATATATATATATATATATATATATATATATATATATATATATATATATATATATATATATATATATATATATATATATATATGAGTAACTGTGAGGGTGTACGTATTAAATCCCTTATATATTTATTTAGTTTTGGATTTATTTGCTTTCAAACTTTAATATTTTTTCAAATAATCTAGAAACCTTTTTTGCCGCCAATTTTTTCTGGCGCCCGGGGCATATGCAGTACACCTGCCGAGTTCTTGTAAAACCTCTGCCTATTGTTTTCCGCCTTCACCCTCCAATCCAATATTTCATTATGAAGGATTCTTATGACATATATGACCATAAGATGGTCATGTGGGAACCTTTTTTTGAAATTTGTTGATTTCACTTGGAATGACCCATATATATATATATATATATATATATATATATATATATATATATATATATATATATATATATATATATATATATATATATATATATATATATATATATATATATATATATATATATATATATATATATATATATATATATATATATATATATATATATATATATATATATATATATATATATATATATATATATATATATATATATATATATATATATATATATATATATATATATATATATATATATAATATTAAAGATAAAAGGGAGAACTTATCCAAGAATACTTAATTAAATTGAAAAATATACCGTGGCTCAAACGGAAGGGTGATAGACTCACGTGCTTGAGGGAGCCGTTTCGATTCTTCTTGGGAATCATAGGTATATACTACATAGAAAAGCTCCTCTCCTGGAATAGGGCAATGCCCGGGAGATGTGAACTTTTTTTTTTATATAAAAAAAAATATATATATCGAAAAACATCATCCGTAATGTTGTGATATATGACACTTTGTCGATGTATGTGCGGTAAATGAGTTTTAGTCGCCGTGAACGTGGTGAAAAAAGGACATGTCGTTAAAACGTAATAGCCGCGTATAGGTGTATGTGTATGTAAGGGTCTATGTATGTTTGCATGTGTACATATGCATGTCTATGGATGAATATAAGAATCATGTATATGTTGATGTAATGTTGATATATATCAGAAATTCAATCAAAATGTATATGTTTTTGATCATAAGAAGTTGTTCGTATTTTGATATTTTGACTTAGTTCTACTCTGTTTATATATGGGTTTCCCAGTAATGCGGTGTTTTTAGTTTGATGCTTTTCTTTACCAACTAAATTAGTATGTTTAGATTACATTTGATAAAGTGTGCACCCATTTATTTCGTTTCAACTGTACTGGAATGAAGGCTGAATATAAGGATTTTTTTCTTTTTTTGTTGACTACCAATAGTTTATTTATTTACAATTATCAAACTCGCACTATTATGAATTCATTTTAGATTTAACGTGACAATGGGGAGAGTAGCGGTGCATTTAATTATTTATCCTGAAATTTTGTTTGGTGTCTTAACTTAATTAAGAAGTTATAATGTATTATTTATATATGTACTTATTTGAATTATTTTTTATTATTGTTCATTGTATATTTTCTAATTTCTAATTTTGTCAATTGCATAATTTACAGTTGGTACTCGTTTTCTGTCTTGATTTCAGGAACTCTTGATAATGAGTAAAGCTAGTAGTTGAAACGTTGATTTATTTTATAAATATGAAAGTAACAAAGAACTTTAATTCATGACTATACTTCATTCATATTCATATTCATACTTCTTTTCATGATTATATATATATATATATATATATATATATATATATATATATATATATATATATATATATATATATATATATATATATATATATATATATATATATATATATATATATATATATATATATATATATATATATATATATATATATATATATATATATATATATATATATATATATATATATATATATATATATATATATATATATATATATATATATATATATATATATATATATATATATATATATATATATATATATATATATATATATATATATATATATATATATATATATATATATATATATATATATATATATATATATATATATATATATATATATATATATATATATATATATATATATATATATATATATATATATATATATATATATATATATATATATATATATATATATATATATATATATATATATATATATATATATATATATATATATATATATATATATATATATATATATATATATATATATATATATATATATATATATATATATATATATATATATATATATATATATATATATATATATATATATATATATATATATATATATATATATATATATATAAATAAATATATGGGATAGTAACTTACCCGCTTCCCCACATTCGGGTGAGGTCAGAGAGGTCGTTTGAGATTCTCTTCATGGCGGTTTTTCTTGAGCTTACTCAAATGTGATTTCCTTTTGTACCTTCGTGGTGTGGTGGTTAGGGCTTTGACTTACTTTCGTAAAGATCAGGGTTCGAATCCCCAATAGCAGATTGGAAATTTTAAAAATTTCACTCCACGGGTTATGTGGTTTCATACTTTATATGTATGTATATATATATATATATATATATATATATATATATATATATATATATATATATATATATATATATATATATATATATATATATATATATATATAGGTAATAGTTTTGAGAATATGTATCTGTCCTCTGTAATATATGGGTGAGAAACACAGATGTTAAATTCTCAGACCAGGAAAAGATTGAATATTTTTTAGATAAAAGAGCTGAGGGCTCTATGTAGGTTAGGGAAAGTAGATAGAATTAGAAACGAAAGAATAAGAGATATGTGTGGATGGAGGAAGAGAATAATGGGCAGAATAGATGAGGATATATTAAAGTGGTATGGGAATGTGTGAAGAATGAATGAAGATTGGATGGTGTGTTGAGTGAAGAGATTCGTGGTGGAAATAATAAGTGAGAAGGTAAAACCAAAGTGAAGATTTATGGACAAATTGAGGGGAAGATTTTTAACGGGAGATGTTTACTAAATGTAGAAGAGGGTAGAAATATATATATATATATATATATATATATATATATATATATATATATATATATATATATATATATATATATATATATATATATATATATATATATATTAGCTCCAGAGGCTATGAGATTACTCCCCATTGGGTATATGGGATGTTAAGGGTATCTCCCATCTCATCGTGGTGCACAATGGTACGATCCATTTCGCGCTCATCTACACTTTCTTCTTCACGGAGTAAGCTCTCCTTTTACACATAATAAATTCTATTACAGTCGCACATCCCTTAAAAAAGAAAACATAATTATAGCGTCGACATTAGTAGCCTTGGAGAAATTAAAAGGGACGGATTCCAAAGATAGCCCCTCATCCACTACTTTCCCTATCACCATTTGGGAGTTAGTGGCCTACGGAGATGAGGTTGTTTCCGTCAGTAATTTGCAGCCTGCTGTTCCAGATTCATGGTCTGTTTTCTTTAATTAATTTCTGCAACATTCGCGGTTTTCATTCCAATTTCCACTTTGTTGAATATCACCTCTCTTCTTCTAGACCTCACTTCTTATTCTTGACCAAAACTCAGATGTTGGAGCGTTCTGATAGAAACCTTTTTCTGCTCCCTCGTCTGTCTCTATCCTCAATTTTCAGCCAAAGGTGGATGTTGACTTTACGTGGGCAAAGATGTTGTTTGTTCTAGTTACTCTAGATTGGAGTCTTCCGAAGTTTCCATCTTGTTTCTTAGGCTCTCTTGGCATTCTACGACTAAGCTCATTTGTTCTGTTTATTTATCTTCAAATTCTATTGACTATTCTAAATTCTTTCACTATTTAAACTCCAAAATAGAGCACATTCTCTCTTCTTCTCATTTCTCTGAAATCATCATATTAGGTGATATCAATGTTCACCACAGTCATTGGCTCTCTTCTAGTTCTAATAATACAGCTGGTGAACGTGCCTTCCATTTCTAAATCCAAGGTAACATTGAGCAGTTGGTACACCTCCCTACTCTTCTACCTGATCGTCTTGGAGATGAACCCAACATTCTAGACCTATTTCTAACATCTAATCCATCTTCCTATACTTTTAAACTTTTTTCTACTCTGGGTTCATCCAATCACCTTATCTCTGTATAATCTTTTATATATTCAAGTCTTCAGCAGGAAAAACCCGATTCTATTGAAAGGAAACGTTTGTATCTTTTTCTTGTTAAAAGCTGGTCGGACATGCATCGTACTTCTTTGATATCCAGTTGAATGATTGTTGTTTCCATGGCAGGGGTCCTTCGGGGTGCGCTGAACTCATAGTCGAGGTGATTCTCTCAGACATGGAAGCTAAATTCTATTTTCATTCCTATATACTAAACCTAATAAACCTTGGTTTAACTCTGCTTCTTCTCGCACAATCCACCCCAGAGATGCTGCATTCAGGGATTACCGTCGAATTTAAACTCCGGAAAGTCACGCAACTTATATTACATCCCGGAATCGTACAAAATCTATCGTTCGTAACATTAAAAACTCTTTTATCAGCCGCAAATGCAATAATCTTTCTGGTTCTTCTTCCTTCCGCTCTTTCTGGCATTTTGTAAAAAAAGTGAACTGTAATTTTGCTTCTTCCTCTTTCCCTCCTCTAGTATTTTCCGAAGGTAAAATTTATATTTTACCTTCTTCTAAAGTTGAACTCTTTGTCATACTTTTGACTTTAATTCAGCTTTAGACGATTCCGGAGCTGTTTCTAATCTTTCAATACCCTTCAACTCATTTATGTCTAAAATTAGAATTTCTTCTAGAGAGATCATTTCTGATCTCTCTGAGCTTAATACTAAGAGGGTGTACGATTCCAATGGTATTCTTCCTGTGGTTCTCAAAACTTGTGCTTCCGAGCTTGTACCTTACGTTGGTTATATACTTCGCCTTTATCTTTCTACTTCAACCTTCTCTTCTTGCTGGAAACGTGCGCTCATTCCGCCTCTGCCAAAAAGGAGGACCCTTTTCAACCCTCCAACTACCGTACAATTTCTTTAACCTCCGTTCTTTCTAAAGTGTTCGAATCTATGCTCAACAGGAAGATTTGGAAACATCTCAATTCTTTTAATCATATGTCAGTATGGCTTTCGTAAGAAACGCTCTAATGGTGATCTTTTTTCCCTTCTTTCTGTCTCTTGGTCTTCCACTCTTCGGCCTTTTGGTGAATTTTTTGATGTCGCGCTGGACATATCGAAAGCCTTCGATAGAGTAAGGCACAAATCTTTGATTTCTAAACCTCCCTTTTCCGGTATCAATCTTTTTCCTGTGATTTTCTCTCTAATTTCCTTTTCGGTCATTCTATAGCAGCTGTTGTAGACGGTCACAGTTCTTCCTTTAAATCTATTAATAGTGGTGTTCCTCAGAGTTCTGTTCTATTCTCAACACTTTTCTACTTTTCATTAATGATCTTTCAATTACTTCATCTCCTATCCATTTCTATGCCGATGACTCCATACTTCATTACTCCTTTCAGTATGAAAGACACCGCTCCCAGCAACAGTTAATAGATTGGAGAAGGGTAGCCTATGCATATGTGTGTATGTGTGATTGTATGTATGTTGTATGTATGTATGTACGTATGTATTATATATATATATATATATATATATATATATATTATATATATATATATGTTTGTATGTGTATGTATATGTATATATATGTGTATGTATGTGTGCGTATGCATGTATATGCATTATGTGTTTATATGTGTATGTGTGTACATGTGTATATATGCATGTTTGTGTGTGTATGGATATATATGTGAGTGTATGCATGTATGTGTGTATGTGTTTATGTGTGAATGTATTGTACATGTATGTATATGTATGTGTATGTGTATATGTATATATAAGTATATGTATTGTATGTATATATGTATATGTCTGTGTGTATGTGTATGTATTGTGTATATATGTATATGTGTATGTATGGGTGTGTATGTATGTATGTGTGTATATGTATGCATATGTATGGTTGTATATGTATATGTATGTATGTGTGTGTACATGTATATATGTATTATATATATAATATATATTATATATATATATATATATATATATATATATATATATATATATATATATATTATATATATATATATATATATATATATATATATATATATATATATATATATATATATATATATATATATATATATATATATATATATATATATATATATATATATATATATATATATATATATATATATATATATATATATATATATATATATATATGTATGTATATGTGCATGTATATGTATATATGATTGTGTTTTATATGTATGTGAATATGAATGTGAATGTCCTTTTTTATTGTTTAACTCTAAACCAACCAAAAAAAATTTTCTTTCATTCTAGTTATTAGTCGCTAAAACATTTCAGTTATAATTTTTGTTTTCATTCCGCTTTTTTTATATACATGCTGACTGTGTATGTTGTGTGTAACGGAAATCATTTCATAATTCATAGATATTTCTTATTTTTATTTTTGTTTTATTTTTGTTTTTGTTTTTATTTTATTTGTCAGTGTTATGTTAATAATTTTTGTGTTTTTTCAGTTCTTGAAAATGATTTCAGGAGAAATCGAAACGTTGAATATTGTAATACTAAAATATATAATAACTGTCGATATAACTTGTAACTATTAAACTAAATTTAAATGTTGCATCTTTGTTTTGTTCTACTGTTTTTACTTAAAATTAAGCTTAAAAGAAGCACACCAATTTAAATATTATATATATATATATATATATATATATATATATATATATATATATATATATATATATATATATATATATATATATATATATATATATATATATATATATATATATATATATATATATATATATATATATATATATATATATATATATATATATATATATATATATATATATATATATATATATATATATATATATATATATATATATATATATATATATATATATATATATATATATATATATATATATATATATATAATATATATAAAAATATATATATATATATATATATATATATATATATATATATATATATATATATATATATATATATATATATATATATATATAAGTAGTATGTAAAACCCGGGTACGAGAACATCCCCTCATTTTCGCTCGCTGCGCTCGCAAACATGAGGGAATGTTCTCATACTCGCTCGCTTCGCTCGCTCCGGGTTTTACATACTACTTATCAATGTTTTTTAAAAGTAGTATACAGAGACTTCCGAAGTTGGAATGCTTAGAGGTTCCGAGTCCCTTCCCGAAAAAACTGAATGATTATTTTAGCAGGAAAACCTTGATCGAGCGAGTTCCGGGTTTGCTCTGCTGCATATACATTTTACAGAAAAGTTTATAAAATCAATTGTACAGAAAATTTTAAGATCTATATTTTTTGTCTTTATAAAATATTTTGTAAAATTAATATTAGTAACGATAAATAAAACAATATATAGATAGATGCATCTGAGGAAAAAAATTATAGAAAGAAAAACATGCAAAATGCAAATTTTTATATTTTTGTTTTCCATAATTTTTTCTGTAAAATTAATATTAACGAAGTTATATTAGTTTAAATCTATATTAGAATATTTTGAGAAAGACTAGAAGTATTTTTTTAAATGTATCAGAGTCACTATAGCAGAGTGGTTAGAGTAACTTGAATCAGATTCAGAGGACTCGCGTTCAATACCCATACGGTCCTTTTTTATAAAAGAAATCGGATAGGAAAGCGACCGCTTGAAGCGGTCGAATGTTGTACATGTGTATTCGTTAATGTAAACAGATATATGAACGTAATAAAGAGCAAAGAATGATAAGAAGATTTGACTGAGTAATTGCAGTTGTTGTGGTAGAGGTAGTCTCATCGACCGCTTGAAGCGGTCGAGTTAATAATAATAATAATAATAATAATAATAATAATAATAATAATAATAATAATAAAGAGCAAAACAAAGACAAGAAGAAAAATATGACGTCACTGTTGGAATGACTAAATAATAATAATAATAATAATAATAATAATAATAATAATAATAATAATAATAATAATAATATTTACAACACTGATTTTTTTTTAATGTGAATATTCGGCTCTACGAAAGATATTGAGATAAATGAGGTATCAATTTATAGGTTTTCGAGAACGAGGATTCCAAATTTGTAATTGTTTTTAAGATAGGTAGCTCAGGAAGATAACTTATTTAATATAACTTGGAAAATATAAAAGATAGAGAAAATCTGCTCCGACAACTTTTCGAATTTAATTATTCTACATATGAATCATGAAAAAAATTTCCAAATTCGAGCTTTTAAACCCACTTTTTCGTTCCAGAATTAACTTTCCTGGAAGATCTGGAAGTTCTGAAAAAAATCTACGGATTTGAAAAATACATTTTCAATTTTAAAAAACATGAATATTCGGTTCTACGTAAGATAGAGAAAAAAATAAGGCATAAATTTATAGCTTATCAAGCCCGAGGAATTCGAATTTGTTATTATTTTTAAGGTAGTTTTATTAGGAAAAAAGTTATTAAAGATAATTTTAAAAAATACAAAAGATAGAGAAAATTTGCATGAGAGTAAAATTGAAGAACTTGATGAGTTTAAGAAAAATAATACTTTTTTTTATTTTTCCTATAATAAATAAGGAAATAAAAATGAACAAATATAAAAAGAAAGTTACCTTTTCACAAAATAATTACATTTTTGAGATGGATAATTATGATAGAACAAATGATGAGCTAACTTCTGTAATTTTAGATAAAGAACGATTTTCAAGAAGAATAAAAGATTTAGAAGAAAAATTATCTCCTTTTTTAAAATCAGAGATGAATAACGAAAATTCGAAATTGACTTATAATAAAAAAATCTATAATAAAATGGCAAGATCTGAGAAAGTTGAAAATTCGAAATTGACTTATAAAAAAAAAATCTATAATAAAATGGCAAGATCTGAGAAAGTTGAAAATTCGAAATTGACTTATAATAAAAAAATCTATAATAAAATGACAACTTGTGAGATCTGTAATACTAATATTAAAAATTTTAAAATTCATGAAAAAAGTAATAAACATATTAGAAATACAAATCAATTATTACCCTTCTCATTATCAAAACTTAAAAAGAAATTATGTTCACTATGTAATAAAAGCGTTCTAAATCTTAAAATTCATGAGGAAAGTAAAAAACATCAAATAAATTTAATGAGTTGTCATTATAAAAATTGCCCGAAAAGGACTTCAAGGTAATTTTAAAGCCTATTGTTATACCAATATAAAAATGGTTGATCCAAGAGCATTTATTAATAATATGATGAAAACCATTGAAAATAAAATTCAAGAGCAAAATTGGGAAAATTTGAAACTGAGTCTCTCTATTTTTGTGGAATTTTATAAATCTTTACCTGATGGAAAAACATCATATATTAAACATTGGTTCAACAGCGGAACTATGACAAGCATAACAAATAATTCTCAAATAAAAGAAACAGTACTTGAAATGGTTAATAAAATTGAAGAAAAAATATGCAAGTTTACCAAAGAAGGATCAGGGTGGATTATCAAGAAACTTTTAGAATTTGAAATAAAAGTAGCAAAATATAAACCATTAAGAGCTTCTTCTTATATCGAAACTCCAGATAAATATAAAAACTCAAAATTTGGATTGATTAATATTCAAAATAAAAATGATAACGAATGTTTCAAATGGTGTATAGCCAGATCTGATTCTTTAGATGAATGTAATCCGCAAAGATTATCAACAAGAATAAAAGAAACATCTAAAAATTATGATTGGAAAGGAATAGAATTTCCAGTTCAATTAAAACAGATTACTAAATTTGAGAACCAAAACGATGTGTCAGTTAACGTATTTGGACTTGATGAAAAAGAAATATTATATCCATTAAGAATTACTAAAAGTTGAGAAAACTAAACATGTTGATTTACTTCTAATATCAAATGATAAAAATACACATTATATACTTATGAAACATTTGAGTCCATTCATAGATAAAAAGAATAAAGGACAAACTTATCCATGTCGATTCTGTTTACATAGCTTTTATAAAAAAGAATTATTAGATAATCATTTACCAAATTGCAGTATTCACACACCTGTGAGAATGGAATTTTCAGAAGGTCAAGTACAATTTAGACTTCATTATAAACAATTCAAACATCCATTTGTTATATATGCGGATTTTGAAAGCACCTTACAAAAAATACATACCACTCAACCAAATCCAAAAGAATCTTATACCATTAACTTACAGAAACATCGACCAAACAGTTGGTGTTGTTATACGAAATGTGATGTGGATGAATATTCAAAGTTTAAAATATATGAAGGAGAAAATGCATCTAAAACGTTTGTAGAATATTTAATTTCAGAATCAAAAAGAATTTATGAATTATTACAAATAAACAAGCCAATGAATTTAACTTCAGAAGAGAAAATAAGCCATCAAAATTCTGATCGTTGTTATGTATGCAAAAGAGAATATACAGAAAACGATTTTAAAGTAAGAGATCATAATCATTTAACGGGAGAATATAGAGGACCTGCTCATAGAAGTTGTAATTTACAAATTCGAGAACCTAAATTTGTTCCAATAATAATGCATAACTTATCTAAATATGATGCTCATTTATTTGTCAAAGATTTCGGTTTAGTAGATGGACAATTGAAAAGCAATCCCTCAAACAGATGAAACTTATATAAGTTTCAGTCAGTATATAAAAGTGGGTGAAATTACTGTTTCAAAATCGATTAATATGGAGTTGAGATTTATCGATAG
>SEYY01018689.1:17500-27500 GCA_009176605.1 Armadillidium nasatum | reverse complement strand
ACTTAATTTTCTTTCAATTAGTTTTTGAATATGTGATAGATATTTTAATTGTACATCCGTGAGTAGTAGGTACATATATATCTTTTCATCTACACCAAATTGTTATATCTACAACATTCTTATAATAGCACTTAGAAAATGTCATTATGAGTTTCTTATTTTCGGTTTCTTTTTCACCATTGATGATTTTTCCCCATTGATTTTTTGCACTGTAAAACTTAAATTCATCATTAATCCAGCCAGTAATATGTTTGCATATTTCAATTAATTCTTCAGAACTAATATATTCTCCTGGACTCTCTGGTTGATCTAAGTAAGATTCACATGCAAAATATTCATGACCATCTGGTTTTCTTTTATATAGTATAGAAACTTCACTCTTTGGAATTTTAATTTCCCATGTTACAATATCTTCTATGGCTGAATAACGACGAAGACGTAACATGTTCGTATCAAGATGGTATATTAACTAAATAACAAAGATATACTCGACGTGGAATCCATTGCTGAACTGAAAGCTGATTGGTTCATTGGTTCCCTCCTATTGACAACTCTGACAATAATCTTATAGCTCTTAGTTATAATGCTTTCTCTCAAGCAGCTTCACCATGCCCTAAACGTACTTTTTGGCACTTTAATCGGGTTAATTGGGGGGCAATGCGCCGCTTCTTTGCTAACTATTATTGGAGTGAATCTTGCTTTGTCTCGGGGGACATTTCTGTCTCTGCTGAAAAGGTATGGGCCGTAATGCTTGACGGGATGGGCAGATTCATTCCATCTTCAACTAAATCTTTTTCTCCTCAAAATTCATGGTTCGATGACAACTGTTCTCTTGCCCTTCGGGAGAGAAATGATGCTTATCGCGAATGGAAAAACTCTCCTTCTCCTATCACTCTTGCTAATTTTCATTCAGCCCCGGAATCGTTGCAGGGATGTTCTTCGACGAACTAAGCGTACTTTCCTAAAAAGGAAGTGAGCTAACCTCCATGGCTCTTCTACTGATAAAAATTTCTGGCCTCTTGCCAAAAATATCTCTAACAACTTCTGTAAATCTTCCTTTTCTCCTCTTATTCGCTCTGATGGTTCTGTAGCTAATACTCCTTCTGAAGAGGCTAATCTCTTCGGCCTCCTTGTTTCAACTAATTCCACCCTTCTCGATTCTGGCATCCCTCCTCCTACTCCTTGTCCTTTCAGGTGTCCATTTCTCTACCTGAAATTACTCATGATCGGGTGCGTGGGATCCTGAAATCTATGAACGTCAAGAAGGCCAGTGGCCCGGATGGCATTCCCCCTCGTGTTCTGAGGGAGTGTGCTTCCGAGTTAGGGCCTGTCCTCGTTCAGCTCTACTCTCTATTCCTTAATACTAATACTTTTCCTCAATGCTGGAAGCGTGCATTTATTCAGCCGATCCCAAAAAAAAGTAGTCGCTCTGACCCTTCTAACTATCGACCTATAGCTCTCACTTGTGTTCTATCTAAAAATTTTGAAACTCTCCTCAACTCTCATTTCCTGGATCATTTGGAGTCTATTTCTTTTCTCTCTGAACACCAGTATGGCTTTCGTCGCTCGAGGTCAACTGGTGACATACTCTCCTATCTTACTGATCTATGGTCTTCTGCCCTTAGGGACTTCGGGGAGTCTTGTGTGGTGGCGCTTGATATATCTAAGGCTTTTGACTGGGTATGGCATGCGTCACTGCTCTAAAAGCTCCCTTCCTTTGGGTTTCCTCCTTCCCTTTGCTAACTCTTGTCTAGTTTTCTCTCAGATCGTTCCATTTCGGGACTGTAGATGGAGCGACCTCTTCCTCCTTTTTTGTCAACTGTGGTGTTCCTCAGGGTTCCGTTTTATCTCCATCTTTATTCTTACTTTTCATTAACGATCTTCTCAACTGCACTTCTAACTCTACATTATTCTACTCATTTCAAATCTGCTCCTTCTTTTACTTCTAGAGTTGCTTCTCGTCTTCAACTTTCCAATTTTATTCTTGCCGATCTGGATGGAATTTCCCGGTGGGGTCATAGCAACCTTGTGAAATTCAACTCTTTAAAAACTCATTCTTCACATCTCCCTCTCAAAAACACCTCCTAACTTTTCTATACTCTTCGATGGCTCTCCCGTCTCACCTGTAAATAACACTAACATTCTTGGTCTAAACATAAACAACAAACTGTCTTGGAAACCACATATCACAATGGTTGCTAAAGCGACTCCTAAGAAGCTGAGAATTGTGTTCAGATTGCGAGAATTTTTTTCTTCTGAGCAGTTACTCCAAATATATAAGGGTCTTATTCGTCTTTGTATGGAGTACCGTTCTCACATTTGGGGGGCCCCGGCTCCTCCTCTCTTCTGGATAGGGTTGAGTCAAAAGCTAAAAGATTAATAAACTGTACCCTATTTTCAAACACTCTTGACCCTCTGTCTCTGTGACGTGATGTTGGCGCGCTATCTCTTTTCTATAGGTACTACAATGGTAGGTGCTCGAGGGAATTGGCCTCTCGCATTCCTCCAGCGTTGCGTCGTCCTCGTTGCACAAGGGGTGTCCTGATTTTACACCAGTTTTGTGTGTACGTAAGAAATCCCAGGCTAGCCCGTTGTGGTACCTCCTTCTTTCCAGCCTCCTCTATTCTGTGGAATTCTCTACCATCATCCATTTTTCCTCCTGTATTTAATCTTCCACTCTTCAAGGCTTCCGTCTGTGCCCACTTAGGGGCTGTCGTTACGTGTGTGTTTGAATGAGTTTTCTCCCTATGTGTGTGCTCCCTCCTTGAAAAGAGCTCTGCCCGTGAGTGGTGGCGTTCTGTAAAAAAAAAAAAAAAAAAAAAGTTAACCAGTAAGGAACGTTCGTGATTCTGGCGTCATGTATTAACTGAAATCGGAATGGTTTGCGTTAGCCAATAAGATGCGGTAAGATTTATGACGTCGCTTTAGAACTGAAACCTGATTGGATGATGAGCGTATGAGATATTTATTCTGTCATAAAAACATCAGGGTAGATTTTGTTCTAACATGAAATCACTTTAATGTTTAATCACAAAAAAGGATTAGGGAAATGAGGAAGAATTAATAAAGGAAAATGACCGCTGGTTATCTGAGTCTCTTTTCAGGGGATTATGACCTTACTTTTAGGCAGTTAACAGATAAGAACTCGGTTATTTTTATCTTTATATTTCATCGCAGTAGGAGGATTAGGGAAAGTAGGAGATTAAGGGGAGAAGGAAAAAAAAACAACGAGTACCTGGATCCATTTTCAGAGGATTAGGACATCAAGAATAAATATCTCGGTTAGTATTTGCAGCTGAGAGCTTTATTTTCCCTAATATTTCATCACATTAGAGGTTTTGGGGGAAGTGGGAGAGTGAATACGGGAGAAGAGGAAGATAAAACCGTATAAAAGCAACGAATCTCTGAGTCTCCGAATTAGATTCTGCTGCTTCCTCTTACTTACTTTTCTTCAAGTGTGTTAGAGTTCCTGAACTTCTGAATGGGGAAATCAAGCATGAAAATATAAAGTTCGCTTTTCAGAGAAGAATAAACGATGAGCATTACTTTAGTTGTTCCACTTCCGAGCCTAGTAAAAATAGGTCATTGTTTATCTCGATTAGTCAGGTGAGAGAAATTTTTGAAACACTTCATTTCTGGAGTTATGAACAAGATTCCCAATTATTTGAGGCAAAAATTCCTGGAGACAAAATCTGTTCATATTTAAAACAAATAGTAGATGAAAAATGTATTGTCTTAAGTTATACATAAAACTCCGAAACTCAAATTTTAGATGTAAGGCTAAGAATGCACTGCAAAGAACCAGATGAATACGTATTCACTAATTACGGATTTACTAAAAGTGGAGCAGCACAAGTATACAGTTTCCTGAAATTACGTGAAGAATTTGAAGCAAAAATTTAAAAAGCAGTTAAATTTGAAGAATATTTAGGAAAAAAAAAACATATGCAGTAATTATGTAAACGAAGATCCCATATTTACAAGTATTGAGATAATGGAGAAGGCTCGATTTCGGTGAACGATGGAGCAACGAGGTACTGAAACCACAGATTAAGGATCCCAGAGTAATATATATCCCTGGTAATAGTATTTTTCATTATGTAAATTTTCGCTGCAGAATTGATTTAAAAGAAACTATTGACATAGAATATGTTAGATTCTGATTTATAATATTTGTTTAAGTGAAAATATCATAAATGTTAATAATTATATAAATATTAACAAGTCATTAATTCGAAATTAAGTTATAATATTATGTATGTTAATAACACGTTATGTCATCTTTGTTAAGTGCTAATATTATAAACATTAAAAATGACGTAATATTATAAATGTTAAAAAGAAAATAAATTGATGTTAAGTGATGACATTTGTTAATAAAATGATATATTGTTAAGTGATGATATAATTTTTATAAATGTTAATAAAACGGTATATTGGTATAATTTTCAAGTAATAATATTATAAATGTTAATGAAATCTTGAATTAAAATTACCTTTTGTTTTCTTTTACCAACTCGATGCAAATATTTTTTTTGTTTTAAAATATTCTTAATCATTCTTGTGTATGTATTTGAAAAGGATAGATGTTGATTAGTTTATGTTCCGTAGTCCTGCAACATATTTAATGGCGGGACCTGAGGGTTGGGAAAAACATTTTTATTATTAAATATATTAAAACATGTTAATATCTTTGAAAACTAGCCATTAAAATTATCTGGTGTTATAATGTTTGCGAAGAAAAGTTTAACGAGCTTAAGGATGTATCATCATGATCTTGTAAATACTGAAACAAATTTCCTATAAACATGTTTTAGTTAGATTGAAGTATTTTTAAATGAAACATCTTTAGGAGCATCAACTGCAATTTACCCTTACAGGAGCTATATTGAACACTTATTAAATTACTCAGACGATGAGAAAAAATCTCATTTACAATCGTGTGGGTTTTACAGTTTCAAAAACATTGAAAAACATCAGAGAAGGTGTGCTAAAATCCGAAATAATTCATACGAATATTATGAAAGAATAAATGGAAATATATTCTCACAAGAAAGGCTTAAACTACCTTCTGTCGATGCACGTGTACGGTTCATAAGAGCAACAGCTCCATTTACGCTTAATGTACTGAATGCTGCTAATGCTACAACTGAGGCACCAAAACCTGCGTTCTAGTTATTAGATGCCTATTTATATGTAAGGAAAGTAAAATTAGCTCCACAGAAACATTTAGAGATTGAGAAATCTATATCCTATAAGAAAAATTGAGACTAAAATTTTAAATTTCTCACAAAGATTTTCAAATACTAATGTTTCGAATATAGTCAATGGTAGTCTTCCACAGAAAGTGATAATTGGAATTGTAGAGCATGTGTACTCAGGAAGTTATTAAAAAAATCTCCATTCAGGTTTGCACATTTTGGACTTAGAGCCATCAGTTTACATGTAAGATTATAAATATCTGTAATATTAAAAATTTCTATGCGAATGATTATATTGTTAGTAATTACGTAAAAAATGAAATAAAATAAGACATGTGTTTACGATTTTTTTTAAAATTCTTGATATTTCATGTTTTATTTCTCCTGAACGTGGATGTTTCTATGTATACACGAGAATGAACATATGTGCGTATGTTTGCATGTGTGTGTGTGTGCTAATTACTTTTTCATGTTTAAGTGTTTTACTACATGAAGGTATAAAATGTTCATATTAAAAAAATAAATAAAAAAAAAGAAATAAAAAAATAAAAAAATAAATAATAAAAAGATGAAAATTAAAATAAAAATCAGAAAAATTAAATAAAAAATAATAATAATAATAAAAAAAATGAAAAATAAAAAAATAAAATAAATGAAAAAGAAAAATAAATAAAAAAGAAAAACAGAGATGATTGCTTAAGTAAAATAAAAAATATCAAGTATGACGTCACAAAATATTATGTTCACGACGACATAAAATTTTCACATTCGTATTTGAAAGTAGCAAATACTCCTTCTAAAAATAAATTCTCTAAAAATAAAATGTCACGTGATGAAGACGTCATGAATGTTTGTGCATGCGTTCACGCGCCATGTTGTGGTGTTCCACGCATCCGCCGAAAAGTGTGACATTAGGTCACGCACCGACGAATAACGTGACATACGGTCGCGCTCCGCGTTGTTCCGTGCCCGCCGCGCCTCCCGTAACCTCGAAGAGAACCCACCCGCTGCTATGAACCTGAAAATCAGTCGGAATCTGCATTTTTAAAAAAAACTTCGGAAGCAAAGTCACGTATTATTGATGCCGTCATGAGGAAAAAATATGTATGTGTGTGCGCGTGCTTGTGTGCGTGCGTGCGTGTGTGTGTATGTGTTTGTACACGCAGGCACTCATACGGAAACCTCGTGATCAAGAAAAAAATGTTGGACAAAATCAAATTCAAAATGGCTGAAGAAAATCTATTGCGATGAAAACCCTGTGTTCGGAAAATTCAAAATGGCTGACATAAATCCAAGATGGCTGAAACCATAACAGAATTGATGTGATCAAGAGAAATCTACGGAAATAAAAACCATGTGATCAAGATATCCAATATGATGGTGGGATGACGTCATAGTCTCATGATAGCCCGTGTCATGACGGCACAGGTTAAGGTGTGTGCGTGCGCATGCGCAGGTGACATCATCACCGAGAGTGCCTGCATTCTGATTGGCTCATGGATGTATCCGGATGTAGCCAATGAGGAATCGTATGTTGTCTTACCCTCAGTGCCAGCCTCACTAACACTGGCACTCCCCTCATATCGAGTGAGGTGAATAGTCTAGCATGGATGCCACGTGCTAAAAAGTGCTAGCATGACGTCACAGGGCAAGGTGGGTGTGTTTGCTCATGCGCAGGTGTCTTCATCCTGATTGGCTCACGGATGTAGCTAATGGGGCATCGGATGTTGTCTTAGCTTCAGTGCTAGCTTCGCAGACACTGCCATACCGTTCACCTCATGTTGACATGGACCAGCAAGGGTATCACGTGGTAGAAAGTGCTATATAAAGTGCTAAAACAGCTAGAAATTGCACTCAAGGAAAAGCATGAATTAGGCCCTGGAACTAGCACTTGAGGGTCATGAGGGGTAAATAAAGGATGGCACGAGTCTTGCGTCACGCACAAAGAAAAAAGGGGGGGGGGCTTAAAGGATTCACATAAGTAATTAGGCGTTGACCCTATTAATTATCGGATCATTCGATTAATCTGGTTAAAATACCTCACGAAAGAGCATGAAATGAGGCTCTGCCCCTTTCTGCCCTCAGGGAAGCTCCCCTTCCCAAAAATACCTCAGGAAAGAGGGTGAAAGGGGGCTCAACCCCCAAAATACTTCAGGAATGAGTTGAGTTTCCCCTCGTTTCCCCCTCACTGTTGCATGGAACATTGCAATGTTGCATGCAACATTGCAGTGGTACCTTTCAATATTTCCTTCCTATTAATATATATATATATATATATATATATATATATATATATATATATATATATATATATATATATATATATATATATATATATATATATATATATATATATATATATATATATATAGAGAGAGAGAGAGAGAAGATAGAGAGAGAGAGAGAGAGAGAGAGAGAGAGAGAGAGAGAGAGAGAGAGACTCTCTCACTCAGAGACAGTGAGCGTTAGTCAGCTTATTCAAAAAAAAAAAAAAAAAAAAAAAAAAAAAAAATGCACCCTAAAAGTAATCATTTTTTTCCTTTGATAAACTTTTAATTAAAGTCTGTTTTTCCCTGCATAATTGTAAAATTCTGTAATTAATAAGTAGCAACTTTTCAATTACAGGATGTAATTAATCCTACTCTGAGAATCGATCCTTTTTGACAAAATCTCAAAAAAAAAAAAAAAAAAAAAATATAAAATATATATATATATATATATATATATATATATATATATATATATATATATATATATATATATATATATATATATATATATATATATATATATATATATTAAAATAACCCAGCAGTAGAATGAAAGTACTGGCAAACGTTTTCGGACAATAGCTCATTATCAAGCCAATATATGGCTAAAATATTATAATATAAAAAAATTTAAACGGAGACCGGCTCCAAGAAAAGCTATTAAAACAATGAAAAAAAAATAATTACTTATACTCACTCACACTCACCCAAACTCTCTAAAGTTTTCGAATCTATCCTTAACAGGAAGATTTGGAAACATCTCAAATCTTCTAATCTTATCTCAGATCGCCAGGATGGCTTTCGTAAAAAATGCTCTACGAGTGATCTTCTTTCCCTTCTCTCTGACTCTTGGTCCTCCGCTCTTCGGAATTTCGGTGAATCTTTTGCCGTCGCGCTGGACATATCGAAAGCCTTCGATAGAGTCTGGCACAAAGCTTTGATTTCTAAACTTCCCTCTTTCGGTATCTATCCTTCTCTCTGTGATCTTCTCTCTAATTTCCTTTCAGGTCGTTCTATAGCAGCTGTTGTAAACGGCCACCGTTCATCCTTTAAATCTATTAATAGTGGTGTTCCTCAGGATTCTGTCCTATCCCCAACACTTTTCTACTTTTCATTAATGGCCTTCTCTCTATTACCTCATCTCCTATCCACTACTATGCTGATGACTCCACCCTTCATTATTCCTTCTAGTTTGGAAAACGTCCCACCCAACAGCAGTTGATAGACTCGAGAATGGTAGCCTTGGAGCAACTAACCTCTAATCTTTCACTTATTTCAAATTGAGGCAGAGAAAACATGGTTGTTTTCAATGCCTCAAAAACTCAATTTCTTCACCTCTCCACTCGACACAATCTTCCACACAACTATAATATCTTCTTCGAAAACACAACTCAAGCCTTCATCTGTTCTTAATATTCTTGGTGTTTCTTTTTCTCGTGATCTTTCTTGGAAAGATCACATTATTTCTCTTTCTAAACAAGCTTCTAAGAGGTTGGGTGTTTTGAGGTACCTTCAGAATTACTTCACGCCACTCCAGTTGCTTGCTCTGTGTAGGGGTGTTGTTCGCCCCTGTGTGGAGTACGCTGCGCACATCTGGGGTGGTTCCACACACACGGCTCTCCTAGAGAAGGTGGAGTCTAGGGCATTTCGTCTCATCAACTCTCCTCCTCTTACTAACTCTCTTCAATCTCTTTCTGCCCGTCGAATTATTGCGTCTCTCTCTCTTTACTATCGCTATTACAACAGACACTGCTCTTCTGAACTCTCTCGTCGCATACCTCCTCCATTGAGAAGAGCTCGTGCGACACGCCTTTCTACACAGTCTCATCCTTTCTCTGTTCAACTCTCCGACCCCAGACCTAACCGATATGCTCAATCTTACATATACTTTACTGGTAAAGTCTGGAACACACTCCCTTTATCTGTTTTCCCAACTTCCTTTGACTTGCATACTTTCAAACGCCGTGTATCGACCATATAATGGATCTTTCCCAACTCTTGTGGAATTTGGTAGGCCTCTGGCCTTTGCCCACCGGAGGAGATAAAAAAAAAAAAAAAAAAAAAAAAAAAAAAAAACACTCATTCTCACACATTTACTCACAAATTTCATTTTTTAACTTTTCTTTCTTGTTTTAATCGCTTTCTTTGGAGCTGGCCCCCATTTTATCTTTTTACTTTTTCAAATTTTTTTTCCCACTCTTTAAATTGATGTTTTGATATCTCAAAAGTTCGGACAACTTACTTAAAATATTTACCATATATATATATATATATATATATATATATATATATATATATATATATATATATATATATATATATATATATATATATATATATATATATATATATATATATATATATATATATATATATATATATATATATATATATTATTATATTATTATTATTATTATTATTATTATTATTATTATTATTATTATTATTATTATTATTATTATTATTGTTTTGAGGTACCTTTTCAAAAGTACTTCACGCCACTCCAGTTTATTAGTCTGACTCTCGCAG
>SEYY01018689.1:0-12500 GCA_009176605.1 Armadillidium nasatum | reverse complement strand
TCTAATTCAAACCCGCCTAAATAACTCGAATGTATTGATTGCTGGGGACTTTAATATAGATATGCTGAACAAAAACCCCTCATTAGGAGCCACCCCTTTACAGAACCTTATGACATCACACAGATTTTTAAATTATATAACACAACCCACTAGACCTAACAACATTGAAAACAGAAATCCCACCTTACTAGATCACATTTGGGGAAACTTAAATTGCACTATTGTTTTAACCATTAATATTTTTATTACAAAGAGTATTATCTCTATTATTAATACTAATAAATCAGAAAATCTATAGCATTCAAGAATATTAATTCCATTACCGAAATCATCAATACGATCATTATTATTCCTAGGTAAAATCGGTGCTGCAACTGTTTTATTATTCTTACTGTCATTATTATTATTATTGAAAATTTTATTGAAAAGATTATATTACAACTTATTCTATGTCTCCTACTATCATCACAAATATTATTATCACGGTTGTATAACATAAATGATTATCAATATAGTTACCATTATTATTATGATCTTTATTAATATAATTTTTATTATTGTTATTATTATAATTATTATATTTATTCTTATTATCATTATTATTATTATTATTATTATTATTATTATTATTATTATTATTATTATTATTATTATTATTATTATTATTATTATTATTATTATTATTATTATTACAATACCTGAAGTAAATATCTTCATTGCTATTATTATTACTAAAATTGTTGTAGCAAACTTCATAATTAACAACTTTGCTATTGTTGCCTGCATGATCAATATATCTAGATCTCCGTTACTCTAGAAGTAACCTATCCTAACATGTAATTATTAAATCTATATGTACTAAACTTTGGGGCTCAAAGGAAACGGAGTGTTTCCCCTAGCAGCCCCTTTTCAGAGAACTGGACATTATTATAATTGTTATTATTATTATCATTACCTATTATTTTTATTATTGTATTTAACAGTATAGGACCTTTTTGTATGTAATTGTTCAAACTTTTAAATGTACTTTTTTCTGAATAAACTGTTCGAATTGAATTGAATTATTATTATTATTATTATTATTATTATTATTATTATTATTATTATTATTATTATTATTATTATTATTATTATTATTATTATTATTATTAATATTATTAGATCGTTATGCGAAAAATTGGATTTTTGAAACAAAAAATGTTGAACTGTTAAAAATCGTTCGAAAATAAATAAATAAATGAGCCATCGAATCACAGACATATGGTGTTAAAAGTAGTGTCGATACTTCGATAATCGTGAAAAAATATCATTCAATTACCTCAATAATCGATATATTTTTTAGTGTACCTGTATATTTTAATATGGATTGTTGCATGTGACTTTCCTGAGTGAAGAGCACTTAGTAGTTATTACAAGTTGTTGCCATTACATGATATACGCGTCATGCACTCGCTCATGTTCTGCTCGTACTCAAACGCGCACGCAATGATTTCCCACTCAACGTACCCCCTCTCAATCACGCAATTTCAAATGTATTACAACCACTGCTGTTAAATGACCCATGTTAACTCGCATTATTTCTTTAATTTTTTAAGTGTATTAAAGTATTAATAATAAATGGATTGTTGAGGAAGTTCGGATATTTGTCAGTTTAATGTTCAGTAGTCAAGAAATATTGAACAGTATGATGAAATTTATTGAATTTTAATATTCTATTTACTAATTTTTTATTTAATTTTTAAAGTAGTGTTCTATACTATTGATATTAATTCTACTTCCAAATGAACTAGTTCAAAAAAAGAAAAAGAAAAAAAGGTAGACTTCCCATAATATGAAATTATCAAAGCCCATAGGCCACATATAAAAATAGAAATAATTTCAAACAGTTTCGCAAAAATTATAATTTTTAAATCTTTTTATATTTTTTTTTTTTACTTTAATAAACATCGTTCTTAAAAAAAAGGATTTTTCAAATATTTATAAAAAAATATATATATATATATATATATATATATATATATATATATATATATATATATATATATATATATATATATATATATATATATATATATATATATATATATATATATATATATATATATATATATATATATATATATATATATATATATATATATTATATATATATATAAATATTATTTTTTGTTTTTGCCTCCTCTGGTGAGCAAAGGTTTGAGGCCTACTAAAATTTCCACCAGAGTTAGGGAGAAAATCGGAAACCTGGTCAAATTATGGCCGACATGTCACGATACACGCGCTTGAAAGTGTGCACGTCAAAGGAAGTTGGAAAGACCGATAAAGGGTGTGTTTCAGATTTTACCAGTAGAGTACATGTAAGATTGAGCACAGCTTTTAAGTCTGGAGCCAAAGTTGGAGAGAGAAAGGATGAGACTATATAGAAAACAGTGTCGCACGAGCCCTTCCCAGTGCAGGAGGCATTCGACCAGAGTGTTCAGAAGAGCAGTGTCCATTGTAATAGCGCTAGTATAGAGAAAGTGACGCAACAGTTCGACGGGTATAAAGACTCTGGAGAAAATTAGTGAGAGCTGTTTGAGTAGAACCACCTCAAATGTAAGAGACTTACTCTATAATGTGGCGGACAACATCCCTTTAAAGAGAAAGCAACTTTTATGGCATGAAGAAATTCTGAAGGCGCCTCAGGACACCTAACCTCTTAGAAGCTAGTTTAGAAAGAAGTAATGTAATCCTTTTAAGAAAGATCATGAGTAAAAGAAACACCGAGAATATTAAGATGAAGGATTCAGTTGTATGTTTTCGAAGATGTTGTCATAGTTGTGTTGAAGGTTGTGTCAAGTAAAGGGATAGAGAGACTGAGTTTTTTAGGCGTTGAAAACAACCTGTTTTCTTTGTCCCAATTTGAAATACATGAAAGATCAGAGGTTAATTGTCCCAAGGCCGCCATTCTAGCGTCAATTAACTGCTTTTGGGAGGGGCGTCTTTCAAACTGATAGGAGTAATGAAGGGTGGAGTCATCAGCATAGGAGAGGATAGGTGATGAAGTAATAGAGAGATCATTAATGAAAAGTACAAAATGTGTTGGGATAGAACGGAATCTTTGAGGAACACCACTATTAATGATTTAAATTATTGAACGACCGGAAAGAAAATCGGAGAGAAGACTACTGAAAAAAGGATAGATTTCGAAAGAGGGAAGTTTAGAAATCAAAGCAAGTGCCAGACTCTCTGGAAAGCTTTCGATATTTTCAGCGCGACAGCAAAAGATTCACTGCAATGCCGACGAGCGTAGGACCAAGAGTCAGAGAGAAAGGAAAGAAGATTACCAGTAAAGCATTTTTACGAAAGCCACACTGACAATCATGGATAAGATTAGAAGAATTGTGATGTTTCCAAAACCTCCTGTTAAGGATAGATTCGAAAACTTTAAAGAGAACCTAGGTTAAAGAAATAGAAGGGTGGTTGGATGGGGGTCCACCTTCTTCTGCACAGGCTGAATAGGTGCACTTTTCCAGCAAGAAGGGAAGGTTGAAGTAGAAAAACGGAAACGAAATATTTTACCAAGGCAGAGTGCAAGCTCAGAAGCACAAGTTTTGAGAACCACAGAAGAAATACCATCAGGAACGTATGGATTCTTTGGGTTAAGATCAGAGAGAGCAGAAATGACATCTTTAGAAGAAATTATAATTTTTGGCATAAATGAGTTGAAGGGGGTTGAAGGAGGAGGAATAGCTTTGGAATCGCCTAAAGTTGAATTAGAGGCAAAATGTTTGAACGAAGAGTTCAGCTTTTGAAGAGAGCAAAGCGGAAGTTGTGCCGTAGGAAGATACTAGAGGAGGGAAAGAAGAATTAGAAAGGTTAGAGTTTCCATTCTTTTGAAACTGCCAGAAAGAGCGTGAAGAAGAGAAACCAGAAAGATTATTGCATTTTCCACGGAGAAAAGAATTTTCGGAATACGGAGAATAATTTTGCACGATTCCGGATGAAATATAAGTTGCGAGAGTTTCTGGAGTTTGAAGACGAAGGTAATCCCTGAAGGTAGCATATCTGCGGATAATAGCACAAGAACTAGTAGAGTTAAACAAAGGTTTGTTAGGTTTAGTAGAAGGGAAAGACACCTCCATATCAGAGATAATCACTTCGGTAATGCGCTCGGCACACTCCTAAGTACTCTTCCCACGAAAGCAATAATCATTCCACGGGAATTCAAATAAGTATGTAAGGAAGTCCGACCAGCTTTCGACACCGAAATCCCACAAATATTTCTTCGCAATAGGACGGGGTCTTTCTTGGGGAAGACTTAAAAAAATCTTATGCTGCTGCGCTGGACGTATCAAAAATTTTCGATAGAATCTGGGACAAAGTTTTGATTTCCAAAATTACCTCTTTCGGAATTCATCCTTCTCTCTGATTTCCTTTCCGGTTGTTCTATAGCTGTTGTTGCAGACAGTCACCGTTCATCATTTAAATCTATTAATAATGGAGTTCCTCAAGGATCTGTCCTATCTCCAACATTTTTCTGCTTTTCATTGACCTTCTCCCTGTTATTTTATCTCCTGTTCACTCCTTTGCAGATGACTCCACCCTTCATTACTATTTTCAGTTTGAAGGGCGCCCCTCCCAACAGTAGTTAATAGAGGCAAGGAAGGTAGCTATGGAGCAACTGACCTCTGATCTATCTCGCATTTTAAATTGGAACAAAGAAAACATTTTTGTTTTCACTGATACCAAAACTCAATTGCTCCATAACTATTTTTCACACAAATATAATCTTTTTCGAAATCACAACTCAGACCTTCTTCTCTTCTAAATATTCGTGGTGCTTCTCTTTCTCGTGTTCTTTCTTGGAAACATTACATTACTTGTATTTCTAAACAATCTTCTGAGGTGCTTTCAAAATTTCTTCACTCTAACTCAGTTAATTGCTCTTTATAGATGTGTTGCTCACCCCTGTATGGAGTAGGCCTCATACGTCTGGGATGGTTCCACTTATACAGCTCTCCTTGATGGTGGAGTATAGGGCTTTTCGTCTTATCAACTCTCCTGCTCTCATTAATTCCTTCCAGTCTCTTTCTACCCGTCGAATTTTTTGTTAGTTTCTCTCTGTTATTATTACAATGGACACTGCTTTTCTGAACTCTTCTGTCGTATATCCCTTCCATTGAGGACTCGTGTAACACGCCTTTCTTCACATTCTCATCCTCTCTGTGTCCAACTCTATGACCCCAGACTTAACAGCTATGCTCAATCTTACATGTACTCTACTGGTAAAGTCTGGAACACACTCCCTTCATCTTTTTTCCAACTTCCTATGACTTAAACACCTTTATACAAAGTGAATCGGGACATATCGGCCTTTAATTTGACCAGGTTTCTGATTTTCTCCCTAGCTCTGGTGATATTTTTTTAAAGATCACTGGCCTTTCCCCAAATAATATATATATATATATATATATATATATATATATATATATATATATATATATATATATATATATATATATATATATATATATATATATATATATATATATATATATATATATATATATATATATATATATATATATATATATATATATATATATATATATATATATATATATATATATATATATATATATATATATATATATATATATATATATATATATATATATATATATATTATAGGGGAGGACGTAGCGCCGTCCGAAGCGATGCAAGTACCCCCCATTGGGCATAACCCACGGAGTGATTGGATGGGCTAGACCATTCCGTTTCACTCCGTTGCCCTTTGGTTCGTTCCTTTTACGCGTTTCACCTTCTCAGGGGGTCTCTAGCGTACCTCCGCCCCACTCTGGAGTGTCTATGCTCCAACTACCTCTCCATCCCAATTCTTCACACGTTCCCACATTTTACAAGCGCTTACTCTTACATTACCTTTTTAAAAGAAATCAAAATGGCGAAACCTACAGCTGCCTCGGAGATGCTGCGAGGGGTGGCATTCAAAGAATGCCCCTCATCCACCCCTCACCCCATCATCACTTTTTGAGTTGGCGGCCTCCTATGATAGGGATGGTGCCGCCATGACCCGGCGTCCGGCTTGCCCCGGTGCACGGTCTTTTTTTTCATTAATTTCTGCAACATTCGCGGTCTTTTTCTAATTTCCCTTTGTCGAACACCATCTCTCTTCTTCTAAACCTCATCTCTTGTTTCTAACCGAAACTCAGGTTGCTTGAGTGTGCTGACAGCAAACCTTATTCTGTTACCTCCTACTGTCTCTATCCTCAATTTTCAGCCAAAGGCGGTTGTTGCGCATATGTGCGCAATGATGTTATTTGCTCTCGTGTCTCTAATTTGGAGTCTCCTGAATTTTCTACCTTATGGCTAAAGCTCTCTTGCAATTCTACTACTAAATTTATTTGTTCTGTTTATTTATCTCCTAACTCTACTGACTATCCAAAATTCTTCGACTATTTAAACTCCAAAATAGAGCACATTCTGTCTTCTTCTCCTTTCTCCGAAATCATCATTTTAGGTGATTTCAATGTTCACCACCGCCAATGGCTTTCATCTAGTTCTCATGATCCAGCCGGTGAACTCGCCTTACAACTTTTCTATCCAGAACAACCTTGAGCAGTTGGTGCAACTCCCTACCCGTATCCCTGACCGTCTTGGTGATGAACCCAACATTACTTGACTTCTTCCTTCTCCTTATACTGTTAAACTCTTTCCTCCTCTGGGTTCATCCGATCACCTTCTTATCTCCGTATCTTGTTCCTGTCTCTTCAAGTCTTCCGCAAGAACGGCCCCAGCCTTCGGCGAGGAGACGTTTGTGGCACTTTCGGTGCTGCTAACTGGTCTGACTTGCGGTTGTACTTCTCTGATTTCCATGGAATGATTATTGCTTTCGTGGGAGGGGTCCCTCGGAGTGTGCTGAGCGCATAACCGAGGTGATTCTCTCTGGCATGGAGGCGTACATTCCATATTCTTTCCCTTCTACTAAACCTAACAAACCTTGGTTTAACTCTACTTGTTCTCGCGCTATCCGCCGCAGGGATGCTGCCTTCAGGGATTACCGTCGTCTTCAAACTCCAGAAACTCATTCAACTTATATTTCATCCCGGAATCGTGCAAAATCTATTCTTCGAGATACCAAAAACTCTTTTCTCCCCCGCAAATGCAATAATCTTTCTGGTTCTTCTTCCTCTCGCCCTTTCTGGCATTTTGCAAAAAATGTCAACTCTAACTTTGCTTCTTCCTCTTTCCCTCCTCTAGTATCTTCTGATGGCACAACTGCCATTTTACCTTCTACTAAAGCTGAACTCTTCGCTCAAACTTTTGCCTTCTAATTCTACCTTAGACGATTCCGGAGCTATTCCTCCTCCTTCAACCCCCTCCAACTCATTTATGCCTAATATTGTAATTTCTTCTAAAGATGTCATTTCTGCTCTCTCTGAGCTTAACACTAAGAAGGCGTATGGTCCTGATGGTATTCCTCCTGCGGTTCTCAAAACTTGTGCTTCCGAGCTTGCACCCTGCCTTGGTAAACTATTTCGTCTTTGCCTTTCTACTTCGACCTTCCCTTCTTGCTGGAAACGTGCGCTCATTCAACCTGTGCCGAAGAAGGGGGACCCCTCTCAACCCTCTAACTATCGTCCTATTTCTTTAACCTCCGTTCTTTCTAAAGTTTTCGAATCTATCCTTAACAGGAAGATTTGGAAACATCTCAATTCTTCCAATCTTATCTCTGATCGCCAGTATGGCTTTCGTAAAGAACGTTCTACTGGTGATCTTCTTTCCCTACTTTCTGACTCTTGGTCCTCCGCTCTTCGGGGTTTCGGTGAATCTTTCGCTGTGGCGCTAGACATATCGAAAGCTTTCGATAGAGTCTGGCACAAAGCTTTGATTTCCAAACTTCCCTCTTTCGGAATCTATCCTTCTCTCTGTGACCTTCTCTCTAATTTCCTTTCCGGTCGTTCTATAGCAGCTGTTGTAGACGGCCACCGTTCTTCCTATAAATCTATAAATAGTGGTGTTCCTCAAGGATCTGTCCTTTCTCCAACTCTTTTTCTAATTTTCATCAATGACCTTCTCTCTACTACTTCGTCTCCTATACACTCCTATGCCGATGACTCCACCCTTCATTACTCCTTTCAATTTGAAAGACGTCCCTCCCAACAGCAGTTGATAGATTCAAGAAGGATGGCCTTGGAGCAACTGACCTCTGATCTTTCTCGTATTTCAAATTGGGGTAGAGAAAACATGGTCGTTTTCAATGCCTCAAAAACTCAATTCCTCCATCTTTCTACTCGACACAATCTTCCACACAACTATGATATCTTCTTCGAAAACACTCAACTCAAACCTTCATCTGTCCTCAATATTCTCGGAGTTTACTTTTCTCGTGATCTTTCTTGGAAAGATCACATTATTTCTCGTTGGCGCACTCTCTTTCCTATAGGTACAACAAAGGCAGGTGCTCGAGGGAATTGGCCTCTCGCATTCCTCCACCATTGCGATGTCCTCGTTGCACAAGGGGTGCCCTGTTTTCGCACGAATTTTGTGTGGATGTAGGAAACCCCAGGCTTGCCCACTGTGGTGCCTCCTTCTTTCCAGCCACCTCTGTTCTGTGGAACTCTCTACCATCATCTATTTTTCCTCCTGTATTTAATTTTCCACTTTTCAAGGCTTCCGTCTGTGCCCACCAGAGGGATGTGCGCTATGTCTGTGTTTGAATGAGTTTCTTCCCCTTGTGTGTGCCCCCTACTTGAAAACGGCTCTGCCCGTGAGTGATGGCGATCATATATATATATATATATATATATATATATATATATATATATATATATATATATATATATATATATATATATATATATATATATATATATATATATATATATATATATATATATATATATATATATATATATATATATATATATATATATATATATATATAAGCTGGAAAGACAGAGTGTTACCACGACAGTGCAAAAGGGAATCCCACTGAAAAAGCTCATGAACATCCGCCACGATGACTAAACCAAAGGACCGCCCTAACTGCGGTCATATACAGAGTAACAGTCAGTTATTATCCCTTTCAACTACAGACAAAACACTTAAGTAAAAAAAAATCACATGAATCAAGGAGTGAAATTTTACAATTTCAAGTCTGCTTGAAGTACTTACGTATTTTGTTTGTGGTTGAAGTGGATAGTAACTGACCTATTAGTCTGTTTACAAGCGCACCTGGGAGGTTCTTTGGGTTAGTTATCGTTGGGGTGTTCACAAGCTTTCTCAATGCGATTCTCTTTTATATGGTCGTGGTACAGAGGTAAGACTGTCTTACCAGCTTAGAAGTCAGGGTTCAAATCCCCAATTCAAGATTTGAAATTATAAAATTTCATTCCACTGTTTATGTGGTTATTACTTATATATATATATATATATATATATATATATATATATATATATATATATATATATATATATATATATATATATATATATATATTATATATATATATATATATATATATATATATATATATATATATATATATATATATATATATATTACTTGAACATTGCAATACCCGCAATAAATAAGTTGGAAAATAAAGAAACACTTAAAGGAAGACAAAGAAAGCGCTCCTTCTGCAGGATCGAACCATCGTTTATTGCGACTGAGAACATGCGGTGGTTCGATCCCAGGGGAGGAAAGCTTTCTTTGTCTTCCTATAGACAAAGACAGATAAGTGAGCTTGGGCAGGTATGAGTAATCAAAAAATGGGGCTTGGAGTGAACTTTAGAAAAGTAGGGTGAAGGGGCTACCCCAAAAGGGATCCGTGACACTCAAAAAGGGTCAGGAAAGACCATGGAACCCTGAAGTGGACCCGAAAGTTAAACCAGATGTTGCATTATCACTGGTTCGATTTCCTGGTAAATCTTCGCTGTGGAAATCCATTCTAAAAACCCATCAAAAAGAGATGGAAAGAACGTGAGGGTGAATTCCTTTCAAATTCCCCTCAAAAAAAGGGCTCAGGAAAGAACATGAAAAAGAGGGGGTGTTGGAGCTGTGCTCCACAAACCCGAAAAAAAGGTCCGTGACACCTTTAAGACTCAGGAAAAAGCTTGGGCACCGACAAAACAGATGTCAGATTTAAAAAGCCGGATTAAAACCCGATTATCCGGCTAAAAAAACAAATATCCATCTAAAAATTCCGATTATTCGGTCGTAAAAACCGGATGTCAGTTTTGAAACCGTCCTACCCTCCAATATATATATATATATATATATATATATATATATATATATATATATATATATATATATATATATATATATATATATATATATATATATATATATATATATATATATATATATATATATATATATATATATATATATATATATATAGGAACCGACCGGGGCCCTAGCCCCGGCACCGACACCGGGGAACCTCGGACATTTTACTGACCCCGGCCCCGGCTAAAAATCAGGGAAAACCGGGTTTTGCCAGCAGGGGTTAAAATGGGAAATTATACTTGAGGGGACAATCCAATTTCATTTTTTTTTTTTTTAATTTTCAGCCGATTCTCCTGAAATTTTCAGTGTATATAGCTTTTCTCTTTTTTTGGTGTTTTCTTGAGTCTATAACTATTAATTTTTTTTCCTTTTTTTTACCCTTTTCAAATGAATGGCGAGGCCAAACCACTTTTTGGAATGACCTGAAATTTGTACTGTATATTCAAAATTCTACTGGCAACAAAAACTTGTAACATACTTTTGTTCCTAGAGTTACAGGAAAAATGTTATAAGCCCAAAACTGAACAGCTATTAAAAAAAAATCCACCTTTTCGGACAAAAATATTAAAACAAAGAAAACTACAACTATAACATTTATATTTTGGTGGGTGTATAGAGGAGGGATGGGGATACAAATTCCTCTCTATACTCTTTATTCAATGCGATTCGTTGGTTTCGAGATATAGCCTTGAAGACGGTCAATTTTTTTACCAAATTTCATAAATTCCCAAAGTTTTTTAGGCTATATGTCTCTTCAAACAAATAGCATTTAATAATATATATATATATATATATATATATATATATATATATATATAATATATATATATATATATATATATATATATATATATATATATATATATATATATATATAAATTTTTTTGTCTCTGGTGAGTAAAGGCCGGAGGCCCACCAAATTCCACTAGAATTGCGGAACATTATGAATCTGGTCGCTAATGGCCGACGTGACCCGACACACGGTAATTGAAAATGTGCAAGTCAAAGGAAGTTGGGAAAATAGAAGAAGGGAGTATGTTCCAGACTTTACCATTAGAGTACATGTAAGAGTGAGCACAGCGGTTAAGTCTGGGGTCGGAGAATTGGACAGAGAAAAGATGAGACTGTGTAGAAAGTCGTGACGCACGAGCCCTTCTCAATGGAGGAGGTATGCGACGTGAGAGTTCAGAAGAGCAATGTTCGTTGTAATAGCGATAGTATAGAGAAAGTGACGCAACAATTCGACGGGAACAAAGAGATTGGAGAGAGTAAGTAAGAGCAAAAGAGTTTATAAGATGAAAGGCCCTAGACTCCACCTTTTCAAGAAGAGCTGTATGTGTGGAACCGCCCCAGATGTGCGAGGCGTACCCCATACAGGGACGAACGACACCCCTATACAGAGCAAGCAACTGGGGTGGCGTAAAAAAACCACGAAGGCGCCTCAGAACACCCAACATCTTAGAAGCTTGTTTAGTGGGAGAAAAAATGTGATCTTTCCAAGAAAGATCACGAGAAAAAGAAACTCCGAGAATATTGAGAACAGATGAAGGTTTGAGTTGAGTGTTTTCGAAGAAGATATCATAGTTGTGTGGAAGATTGTGTCGAGCAGAAAGATGGAGGAATTGAGTTTTGGAGGCATTGAAAGCGATTATGCTTTCTCTCTCCCACTTTGAAATACGAGAAAGATCAGAGGTCAGTTGACTCAAGGCCATCCCTCTTTAATCTATCAACTGTTGTTGGGAGGGACGTCTTTCAAATTGAAAGGAGTAATGAAAGGTGGAGTCATCTGCATAGGAGTGTATAGGAGACGAAGTAATAGAGAGAAGATCATTATTAAAAATTAGAAAAAGAGTTGGAGATACAACAGATCCTTGAGGAACACCATTATTTATAGATTTATAGGAAGAACGGTAGCCGTCTACAAGAGCTGCTATAGAATGACCTGAAAGGAAATTAGAGAAAAGGTTACAGAGAGAAGGATAGATCCCGAAAGAAGGGAAGTTTGGAAATCAAAGCTTTGTGCCAGACTCTATCAAAGGATTCGATATGTCTAGGGCCACAGCGAAAGATTCACCGAAACCCCGAAGAGTGAAGGACCAAGAGTCAGAAAGTAGGGAAAGAAGATTACCAGTAGAACGTTCTTTACGAAAGCCATACTGGCGATCAGAGATAAGATTAGAAGAATTAAGGTGTTTCCAAA
>SEYY01018687.1:82500-128379 GCA_009176605.1 Armadillidium nasatum | reverse complement strand
GAGAGAGAGCCGCCAAGCCTGGTTGAAGTAGTTAAGAAAATTCACGAAATTGTATCAGCGTTTATAATATAAACTCACGGTTGGCATAATAAAAATCAAATTATATAAATCAGTTGAATTTTTTTGCGTGATTTTTTATTTTTTTATTTATTTATTTATTTTTTTTATTTTTAAAAAAATTTTTTTTTTTTTTTTTTTTTTTATTTTTATATTATATATATATATATATATATATATATATATATATATATATATATATATATATTATATATATATATATATATATATATATATATATATATATATATATATATATATATATATATATATATATATATATATATATATATATATATATATATATATATATATATATATATAGATAAAAAAAAATTAAATAGAAAATGAATTTGAAGTATGAAACTGCAAATTTATTATTAAGAAGAAAAAATAGAAGGATTTCATACTCTATAAATTTTATAATTTTATTTAAAAAAAAAAAAAAAAAAAAAAAAAAAAAACTATGAAAAAAAAAAAAAAAGTGGGAACTTTATACATTGTAAAAAAAAAAAAAAAAAAAAAAAAAAAAAAAAAAAAAAAAAAAAAAAACAGGGGGCAATATTTGGGAGTAAACTTTCTTCTATTGCTGAGATTTCTTCAATTTTTGTATAAGAATCTACAATCTAAAATGGTTGAGCCAAGTCTGAAAGAAACATTAAAGACTTTAGTTTTTTGCCTTCGCTCATAAAATAAAACATGATTTAATTATCTAATTTTAAAATATATTTTTAAATTGTAGAAACTAAATATTATATATAATTGGGAGTCCCTTTCTTTTAACACATATATTCCAATAAGAATATAAAAGGGTAAATTTTTCTGGTTTTATCAGCTAAACTAGATTAAAATTTTACTAACCCTTTTATTGTGAGTATTCTAAATTCAAAATTGTTGCTCTCTTCCTTAAAATGTTTTTTGGCAGATGACTTTTGATTTTGGAATCAATATCTCGAAAATAAGAAATAAACATTTAGAATATGATCTACTTATTATATAATTGGCCACTGTGATTGAACTGTAGATTTTTCAATTAAAATTTTATAAAAATGCCAAATTTATGGCAGAGCTTAAGACAGGGTATTAGCTCCAAAGATGTAAAAAATAGTCTGAGCTATAAGGAAAGCCCAAAATTTGGTGCAGAAAAAAAAGTAAAAAAACTTGTTTTTTGCTTGCTAAAACATAGAGTTTTTGGGAAGAGTTGGAGGCGTAGTCAAATATTTCCTGAAGTAGTGACAACAAGAGACCAAGTAGCCAAAAATTTGTGTCTAAATTTATTTTTTAATTCAAATATAATTATATTAGATTCAAAATTTTATTTAATAATAAAAATATTATAGTGTAATTACAATGGCGAAAAAAAAAAATAAAATAAAAAAATAAAAATGATAAATAAAAAATATAAATTTTATATAAATATATATTTCTTAAATAAAAAAAAGAAAGAGAAAAAAAATAGTTAACTTTATTTTTTATAAAGTTCATATTTTAAAGTTATAAATGTCATAGAAAGATTAAAGGAAATAAATAAATTAAAATTAATATAAATTTAGGCATTTTATTGGGCTGGAGGAAAATTAATCAACATCCAACGATATTTTTTTGCTAAGTTATTGAACCCTACAATACTGTTTTACTTTTGAATCCTAGCATTATATATATTGTAAAAGGTGGGTGAGTTATAAAAATTTTTATTAATTTTAAAATTTCAGTAGAAATGTTCTTTTCTAAAATTTAATTATTGTTTTTATTTATTTACTTATTTATTTTTTTGCAAGCTGTAGGAGTAAGACAGTGACACAATAACCCTTATTAATCACAAAGTTTCATTTAATTAAAAAAAAAATAAAATAAAAAATATATAAGCTATCTAGTATTTATAAATATAAACTTATTCAAAAAATTTATTGTAGTTAACTTGTTCCATAGAATTATGCAGTACTGTAGAGGTGAATAAAAACAAGGATCCAAAGAGAATAAAAAGCTTTGAGATTGAAATGTATCAGCATTCAGCAATCTACCACAAAGCATTTATTTTTTTTACAAGATTGCTTTTAAATAATTGTTTTAATTGAACCAATTCACTTACATTTAATATTCTATTTAAATCTCTAACTGTCTCTATTTACTTACTTTCTAATTACAGAAATTAATGCGGTATTTTTCTTCAAAATTTAAGTACTGAGGGTTCCAACGATAAAACTAATTATTTTTTTATTTTAATATTTATCTTAATTATATAATAATAATAATTAAATAACCGCATAGAACCATAAAATATTTTTTTTTAAAAATAATATAATATTGTTTACTTTTTTTTTTAACTTGAAAATTTAAATGCAGTGAATTGGTTCTATCAATCGCATTTTCTTCAGTTTTATAATAAATAAATAGCTTATACTTTTATAAGAAAAATTGTAATTTAAATAACTTACTTAATTAAGCTTATTAACTAATTAATTATATTTACTATATTTACTTATTAATTATTACTCAGGCGAATAAGTTTATTAGCAATAGCTTACTTATAAAAAGGACGTAGCAAAAACTCAATAAAACCAAAAAATCATGATTTTTTAAATTTGATACATTTCATATATAAAAAAAATAAAAAAACAAAATTCCCAACCCTGATTATGAACCTTGGTTGTGTACGAAATCTTGAAGTTTGTAGTTTCGTTACGTACGTAAGAAAGAATGTATTTTGCGTCAGCAATACTGATTTTAAAATCAAGTATATCAACCTTTCTTACAGCTAAGAGTGGTAACTGGAAAGGTCATATTCACAAAATTATTAACGAAAAATGTAATTTCTATCACCAGGAAAAACTCGTTCCTAAAAGGAAAAATTGAAACATTAAACTGCAAATACTCCAAAGTGATATTCAATTGGCCAGGTTGCCAGACGAATAAAGGGATAAATATCTCAACTATTGGCTGTCTCATAGAATCATAGACTATGGTCTGTCTCAATCATACTGTGGTCTCTAGTCTAGGAATGCCGATATTGGAAAAAATATCGATATATCGATTATCAATATTTTAAAAAACAAAGTCTATGTTAAAAAATATTAAATTGACTTCGATATTATCGACTAAAAATATCGATATATCGGATTTTAAAAAATATCGATTATATATATTATATATATATATACAGTGGAACTCCAATATTCGTCATAATCCGTTCCTGAGGGGATGACGAATATCGAAAAAGACGAATATCGAATAATTTTTCCCATAGGAATTAACTAAAAATGGATTAATTCGTTCCAGCCTCGAATTTTGCCTATCTATTCTTTAACAAAAAAAAAAATTTCAATCTAGAATCGATCTCCGAAATCATTTCAAACACTGTACAATTTAACGACAGTACATATTAAACAGCGTACTGCCATAAATATTACGTAATACGCACTGTATAGGCCTACATAAACGCTAAACACAAATAAAATTTTAAAAAGAAATTTACCTTTTGGATGAGAAAAACAATGATTGTTATTAAGAGTTTTTATTTTTAAGGTTATAGGTTTCGTAGGTAGGACGAATATTGACTTTTCAATGAATATCAGAAAAAAAAATTGACGAAAAAACAGGGCGAATATCAGGAAAAGACGAATACTGGAGGGGACGAATATTGGAGTTCCACTGTATATATATATATATATATATATATATATATATATATATATATATATATATATATATATATATATATATATATATATATATATATATATATGATGGCATCCGCGGAACATCAAAAATTATACATCCGAATTCGCACTATCGAAAATTCAACATCCGCATCAGCATTCGAACTTTCGAAAATTCAACATCCGCATTCACACTGTATATATTCATATGCGGATGTGGATATATATATATATATATATATATATATATATATATATATATATATATATATATATATATATATATATATATATATATATATATATATATATATATATATATATATATATATATATATATATATTATATATATCGTTGATTCGATGCCGAGATAAAATATCGATATATTTGATTTAAAAATATCATCGAAATTTTTTCGATACTATTGTAAAAAATATTAATATCGATATATATATCGGTATTCACTCGGCATCCCTAGTCTAATCTCAAGGCAAATGTTATTGTTTTTCTATGTCAATGCTCAAATAGGAGAAGTTTAAAGGTATATGGGATCCTTAATTGAAAAACTAAATTTTTTTTTTTTTTATTCTTTCCCAGTGAGTGAATGAAATCTTTGAGCTAAATTATTCATGTATAAGTACAAGGAAAGTGTTATTAAGGTATGATGTAAGATTATGGGTGATAACTATCAGTTAGGCGTACCGCATGTGTATAATTTTCCTGAGACAAACCTGTAACTTAGTATTATCATTTAGAAGCTTAAGGATAAGGTGCAGAAATGGATTATTTATTTTTGTTATAGCTCTTTCAGTTTTTGCACAAATTAAGAAAACTTAAATTTTTACCCAAATGACCCCACCTTACCCTCCTTATATATATATATATATATATATATATATATATATATATATATATATATATATATATATATATATATATATATATATATATATATATATATATATATATATATGGGTGGATTTAGGGACTGACCGGGGCTGGAATTTTGCTGCCGCTGGGGCCAGGGTCTCCATAAATTTGGCTAGGGCTCTGGCTGGGGTTACCTAAAATTTGTAAAAAGGTCAAAAGCACTGAAATTTTATTTAAAAAAAATTAGATATAAATTTTTGAAGGAGTAGAATAACCAACATTCGCTTAAATTAATGATTATATGCATTTTCTCAGAAAAAAAATCAGAAAATTGCAGATTTTGTATAATAAAAGTTTTAAAAAATGTACAAAAATTTTAAATTTTTTTTTTTTTTCTGATTCACAAAGTAGATTCAACAGGTTTACCTAGGTAAAGACCTTAAGGTAAAGTTTGAAAAAATGAATAATATAAAATTATCAATATAACCTGTATTTATACATATCATTGTTATTTTATTGCTATGTATCAAACTTGTATCATTTAGTTACATTATTTCAAAATTATTATTTTGCTTATACCTTCAGTCAATATGGCTAAAAGATTAGCTTCAGCAGTATGGGAATACTTTACAATGTTTCAGGATAGGTTCGGAATAGCTAAATGTAACATCTGCAGTCAAGAAATTAGAAGAGGATCTCCAGGTGCCCTAAGTAAAAATTTTTTCAACTAAATCTTTATGGGGGTATCTAAAATCAAAACAAAGATGAACATTCACTAGCAGAAAAGGAGCAGTCAAAAGAAACCGAAAGAAAGAAAAAGTATTGAAAAAAATACGAAAAAAATCTTAATTTTTAAATATTTTATTTAAAATTTTTTTATTATTATTTTTACTGATTTAGCTGAAATTTTCAGGGTATATGCTTTTTCTCCCGAAATTCTAAGTTGATTTTGAGTGTTTTTTTGAATCTATAGCAGTTTGAAAGTTATTTGGACCCAAAGTTGAAAAAAATTTAACTGAATAATCTTTAGATATCACATCTAGAAAAAGCTATTATAACTTGAAATTTTTGCAAAAATCATACCCTTCCAGAGAAAAAAAAAAAAAAAATGCTACCTATTAATTTTTATATTTTTGAATATTGTTTAGAGGAGGGACAGGGCTACAACTTTTATTTAGTGCATTATTAAGTGCTATTTGTTTGAAGCAAGATATAGCCCGTCAAACTTTGGGAATTTTTGAAATTTGTTCAAAAATGGACCTTTTTTGAGAGGTTATATCTCGAAACCAACTAATTGCATTAAATAAAGTAATAGAGGAATTTGTAGCCCCATCCTATTCACCCAAAAAATAAAAAAATCTTATAGTTGTAGTTTTTTTTCTTAATTTTTTTTATCCAAAAATTTGGATTTTTAATTTTTTTTTTTTTTTTTTTGTGATAGTTGGTCAGTTTTGGGTTTATAACATATTTTCTGTAACTCTGGAAACAAAAGTCTTTAGAATATTTTGTAGCTCATAGAATTCTAAATATATAGTCCAAATTTCAGGTCATTTCAAAAACTGATTTGCCCTACCATACATTTGAAAAAGGGTCAAATTTCTAAAAAACAAAAAAAAAAAAAATTTTTTTTAACCATTATAGACTCAGAAAATGTTAGAAATTTCAGGAGAATCGACTGAAAATGTCCACCAGAGTATATATATATATATATATATATATATATATATATATATATATATATATATATATATATATATATATATATATATATATATATATATATATTTTTTTTTATTTTTTATTTTTTATGTCTCCTCCTGTGGGCAAAGCCCAAGGCCTACCAATATCCACCGGAGTTGGGAAGCAATCAGATTCGGGGGTCGCTAATGGCCGACGTGACCCGATACACGGCGTTTAAAAGTGTGCAAGTCAAAGGAAGTTGAGAAAACAGAAAAGGGAGTGTGTTCCAGACTTTACCAGTAGAGTACATGTAAGATTGAGCATAGCGGTTAAGTCTGGGGTCGGAGAGTTGGACAGAGAAAGGACGAGACTGTGTAGAAAGACGTGTCGCACGAGCCCTTCTCAGTGGAGGAGGTATGCGACGTGAAAGTTCAGAAGAGCAATGTCCGTTGTAATAGTGATAGTATAGAGAGAGTGACGCAACAATTCGACGGGAAGAAAGAGATTGGAGAGAGTTAGTAAGAGCAAGAGAGTTGATAAGACGAAAAGCCCTAGACTCCACCTTTTCAAGATGAGCTGTATGTGTGGAACCACCCCAGATATGCGAGGCGTACTCCATACAGGGGCGAACAACACCCCTATACAGAGCAAGCAACTGGGGTGGCGTAAAAAAACTACGAAGGCGCCACAGAACACCCAACCTCTTAGAAGCTTGTTTAGAGAGAGAAATAATGTGATCTTTCCAAGAAAGATCACGAGAAAAAGAAACACCGAGAATATTAAGAACAGATGAAGGTTTGAGTTGAGTGTTTTCGAAGAAGATATCATAGTTGTGTGGAAGATTGTGTCGAGTAGAAAGATGGAGGAATTGAGTTTTTGAGGCATTGAAAACGACCATGTTTTCTCTGCCCCAATTTGAAATGAGAGATAGATCAGAGGTCAATTGCTCCAAGGCAATCCTTCTTGCGTCTAATAACTGCTGTTGGGAGGGACGTCTTTCAAATTGAAAGGAATAATGAAGGGTGGAGTCATCGGCATAGGAGTGTATAGGAGACGAAGTAATAGAGAGAAGATCATTGATGAAAATTAGAAAAAGAGTTGGAGAAAGGACAGATCCTTGAGGAACACCACTATTTATAGGAGGAACGGTGGCCGTCTACAACAGCTGCTATAGAACGACCAGAAAGGAAATTAGATAGGAGGTCACAGAGAGAAGGATAGATTCCGAAAGAGGGAAGTTTGGAAATCAAAGCTTTGTGACAGACTCTATCGAAAGCTTTCGATATGTCTAGCGCCACAGCGAAAGATTCACCGAAACCCCGAAGAGCGGAGGACCAAGAGTCAGAAAGTAGGGAAAGAAGATCACTCCAGACACTCTATATATATATATATATATATATATATATATATATATATATATATATATATATATAATATATATATATATATATATATATATATATATGGGCGGCAACTAGCAGCCTGACCCTATAATTATTTCTTACTGCTTTTAACAACTCCAGGACCAGCAATGGAAACCACAGCTCCAAGGAGCATAATCTTCTAGAGAGCTCTTTGAGAAATTGTTTAGAGGTTAGATGGAGAAAGATGCTACTCCCAGTGAAAGGGTGAAAACCCTCCCTAGGAGTTTAAATAAAACTCAAGGACTGACAATTGAAACCAACTAGCCAAAAAACATGATCTTTTAGAGCACTCTAGCTTAGGAGAGGGACTTTTAAGAGCAGATGGTGAAATATGCTGGTCTTACTGACAGGGTGAAAATCTTTTCAGGATATATATATATATATATATATATATTATATATATATATATATATATATATATATATATATATATATATATATATATATATATATATATATATATATATATATATATATATATATATATATATATATATATATATATATATATATATATATATATATATATATATATATAATATATATATATAATATATATATATATATATATATATATATATATATATATATATTTATATATATATATATATATATATATTTATTATATTATATTATTATTATTTGGTCAGGCCTATATATCTAGAATTAGACTAACAGAAAGAATGTTGGTTTTTACCAAATTTAACCTATCTTTGTATAGTTTATCATTTCTATATTCCTAATATATAGTTTAGCACTGTTTACTAAGGATGCTCCGATTAATCGGTAGATAATCGGCCTAATCGGCCATATTACCGATTAATCGTTAATCGGCCGATTGCATAAATCCTTTACCAGAACAAACCAACCTTTACAAGACCATTTCATAACTGCCAAGTTAATCATCAGATAGCTTCGACGCAGTAACAAATAACAATCTCAATATAATTTTAAAAAAAAAATAAATTGTTAGTCATTTTGTGCCTGGCTGCTATTATGGCTTTTGCCTTTTTTTTTTTTACTTTATTAAGAAATCATTCATAAATTATGAAACATTAACATATTATAATTGACTCATTGTTAATACAAATACTAAAAATACATACATACAAAGTGCATAAAAATACTACTAAATTTTGGCAGTTTTCCTTGTTTTCTGTTTATACTGTTGCCTCTTCAATTTATGTTGTCTTCTATCTCAGCTCTCAAGCTCATCAGTATTTAAAGTTCAATACTCTTAAGTTATAATGCAGAAACATAAGAGTTTCCCCATTTTCAGGACACAGCCTATTCCATGTAGGTTCCTAGATATTACCACCTGTACTAAAGAGTCTTTCACTCTCAACAGATGATGGTGGTGCGCTTAAATATTTTGAAGCCAAATTGCTCAATATTGGTAAAGTCTCCCGTGTCTTTTTCCACCAAAGAAATGGGTTTTCGCTTCTTTGAAGTGTTGGTAGAGTTAAATATTGATCCAGTTCCTTTGCGCATTTACGAGTAACAGATTTACTCCTTCTTGAGTTTGGGTTGCACATCTGTTGTACTTGCAACGTCTAAGTCTGAATTTATTTTCATAGGCTTATTTGACTCAAAATCATCTAACAGTTTTGAAAGGGAAACAGTTTTAGGTACACTTTCATAAGTTTCATTATCTTGATCATCATTAGAAGAGCTGTCTCCTGTTTGACTATCAATAGAATTTATCTCAGCTTGATGTTCTACAATATCTATAACCCATTTCTTAATAGTGTCTTCTTTAATGTCATCCTTTTGAAATTTCAATTTAAATCTGGGATCGAGAAAAGTAGCCAAGCACAGAAATTTTGCATTTAAGTATGATGCAAATCTTTTTTCAGTTGATGCACTGAATTCTTCAACAGTTGAGATAATTCCAGAAAATTCACCAGTAGGTTTGGTAGCTTTTAATAGAAATAATCTGAGAGCTAATATTGTAGGGATTATCATTGATATAGTTGATGTTCTGTTACTTGATTCTTTGCTGATGTCTTCAAATGGACTTAATAACTGGACAACTTTTTCAACAATTGTCCATTGGTAACTTGATAAAGTTGGAATGTTATTGTCAACAGCATACATTATAAGAGCTATTCGCTGTTCTAAATTTCTTTTCTGCATATAATGTGTTGAATCCTAACGAGTAGACACATCTTGAATCAGTTTATGTTTGTCTAATTTAAGCTGCTCCTGGATTTCGGTTAATTTGCTAATCGCTAATGGAGAATGATTAAAGTGTGAGACTATTTTTCTGCTAATTGCAATTATATTGCTCACAGCCTTTTGCGAAAATATTGATTCATTTACTGAAAGTTGCAATGTGTGTATGAAACATGATAGTGACTGTACACCACACTCCCTCATACCACCAACCATATTTGCGGCGGAATCTCGTAGTACAAGAAAAATTTTGTTGGAGATCTTATACTCATTCAGAACAATGTGTAGTTGTTCACTTATTATTTCAGCTGTATGTGAACCAGGGAAAGGAACAACTCTAAGCACAGCTCTACATTGTTCAAACTCATCTGAAAGCCAATGGCCTGTCACACTCAGAAATGGAGCATTATTTGTTGAAGCTGTCCAAATGTCTGTGGTCAAAGAAAGACTGCTAATTTCATCGAGCGATGTCTGAATTTTTGCTTTTACTTTCATAAATATATCCGGGATTATTTTGTCTGTGAAATATTTTCTTGATGGAATTCTGTAATTAGGACAGAGTTTTGCAATAAGCCTTTGGAATCCAATGTCAGATGTTAAAGAATATGGTTGAATATCAACAGCTATCATTTCTCCTATCAAATAATGTATTTCTTGTGACTTGTGATCGTTAATATTCCAAATTTTACTCTTTTCTAAAACTGATTGTATAGTTGGTTGAATTTTTTTGGAGGCTCATAGTTGCTGCAACTTGCTTCTGAAGTACTTGGCTGTGACCAATCATATTGCCTTTTCAGCTTTTGCTTCATCTGAATGAATTTTCTTAATGTGGTTCAACATATTTGTCGTTGTATAACTTTTTGCAGATTTGCCACCTCTTGATATGGTGGCTTTACATAATTTACAAATACATTTACTGTTATCCTTAGGATGAACATCAAAATACTTCCAACAATAACTGGTTGACATACTGCTTTCGTTATAAAGTGTAATTAATATTTAATTATTTATATTTCTATAATCGAGATTCTAGAATCTAGAGTTATCTTTAAAATTTAAAATTTTTATTTTTTAATTTATCTGAAAAGTAAGCAATAAAAATGATTTACATTAATAATGAAAACATGTATAGTTATTAGTAATAAATAATAATGTTGATAACTGCTTTTTCTCAGTGTTAATTTAAATTAATAATAAGTAATAATTTATTATTAATTAATTAATAATAACTCATTGCTTATTAGGTGTCATTGATGAAAGGCCGATTATTCGGTAACCGGCCGATTTCCAAGGCCGATTAATCGATAATCGGCTACTTGGCTTATCGGTGCACCCCTACTATTTACTCGTATGTTTCAGATAGGATGTAAAAGTTGTACTTAATATTTTATAATTTATTAAAAAAAATTTACTATTTATGTATGAATATTAATAAAAAATGTTAACAATGAATCATTCTGCTGTTGATTATTTGACTCATGTAGAAGATGAAATAGCTCTTGAGGGATTAGATGGAATCACAATACAAGGTAATATATATATATATATATATATATATATATATATATATATATATATATATATATATATATATATATATATATATATATATATATATATATATATATATATATATATATATATATATATATTTACTGTAAAGCATTTCTTTTTATTTCTTATGTGTATTTCATTTACACTTTTCCTCATCTCATGAAAAAATAAACTTTTTATGCTAATGTTTTCTAAAGGAGAGTGGCAATATGAAATATATTTTATTTACTAATCTCAGTTCAATTTATTTATTTTATTTTACAATTGGTAATTTTTTATTTAATGTTTGTTACTGATTAGCTTCCCTTTCATTTGAAATTTAAGGCTATAATCATTGAAGGAACCTAGCTGGCATTTTCTTACTGGTACCAATTGTGGAAATGTTTTTCTTTTCTTTAATAAACTTACTGTGATTATAATTTCACATTTATTTCAAATTGCCATGATCATTTTAAATAAATGTATCTTTGTTCGTCATAGCCTCTGACCTACTCTGCTTCTTATATATATATATATATATATATATATATATATATATATATATATATATATATATATATATATATATATATATATATATATATATATATATATATAACTGATTGTCAGTTCTTTTAGATAAAATCACATGATGTGATTAATATAATAATTTGGACTAATTGCTATGAATTTCTGACCTTTTATTCATAAAAGAATTGTTATATTTTTCATTTACTTCATGACTGAATACACATTGTTTGCGTTCAATTGTTGGATGCACATTTTAAAGAAATTCTTGCCACCCTGCTCGATGTGTCACAGGCAATATGACACACTTTTTTTCTTTCATTTCTTTCTTCAAATTATGTTCTCCAGAAAATTAAATAAATTAAAATGGTTATTTTTTTGAATTGGTATCTAGTTTTCATTTGATTAAAGAAAGAAAGTGAAACTGTATATATACAGGATAGTGTAGAAAGTAGTAGATTTAAGTTCATCAATGTTTGCATCAAGTAGTTAATTTACTATTGTTGTAAAGTAGATTCTTAGGTCTTAGATATAAACTTCATGGAATTTGTACATACGTATCTATATAAATATTTAATAGGCCAACTATGTTGGTAATTGAAAGTAGTCTTACTTACTCTAAGCTTTCATCGGTATCAGCAATTGAAGACCAGAACATTATAAGTCAGATTTTTCATTTTTTCCAAGAAGGTCATTTTACTTTTGGGGTTGTAATGTTATTTCCCTTTAAATTTATGTTAAAAAGGTTTATATTATTGAACACAATAATCATATAATATTGAATACATAGATAAATATATTATATATATATATATATATATATATATATATATATATATATATATATATATATATATATTATATATATATATATATATTATATATTTTTTTTAATGTCAAGTCACTTCAAATTTGGCAATTTTTTTGACCCTTTCGATTTTTATGAAAAATGGCACACTAACAGATCTTGTTGAGAAAATATGAATGGCGTTTATTGCAGGTCTCTAGCTCATACGGTTCAGAAGATATGACCTTTGAAACTTTGGTCAAAAATGTCAATTTTCAGAGAGTAGTCCGAGGTCAAAATACAATATCTCGGCTTCTATGGCACTTAGAAGCATCGTGTAAAGACCATTTAAAAGATCTTGAATAGCGGTACAACATTTATTTAGATGATTTTGACCTCGGAGGTCAAATAAAAAATTTGACCTATTGGTGACCTTGACCTTGACCTTGAAAAAAAACCTAATCTTCGATTTTTTTCAAACTTTGCTGAATTATTGTTATATATGTATATTTTAATTTTTTTAATGAATTATTTTTGGTTTTGGCTTGGTTTAGAAAATATAAGCAATTTAATAAGTACAAATATCACATTTTTCACTTTTTTGCAATTTTTATCTCATTCATGTATAGTTCCAACATTTTCATTTCTTTCTCTTATATATATATATATATATATATATATATATATATATATATATATATATATATATATATATATATATATATATATATATATATATATATATATTGTAAGGGGCTGGCTGCTGCCGAGTATATTTTTCTCGTATTCTCTGAGGAATATAGTCTTACCTGCTTGTTGCTTTGCTGTTATGCTGTTTGATTTTGACTGTGCTTGGGATCCACAATATTAATAAGCATGTGCCATGTCCTAGACTGGAGAGCGTGAAGGGTGATTGATGTTAACATGTTTATTTGTTTAGTACGTTAATGTTATTCTTCTATGTTAAATTTATTTTTATTATTATTATTTATTGAGTGCACTTTGCTAATGAAAGTCTTATGAGCTATTGTTCCCATTTCGGGCAATAATTAAAAACAGTTATTCTTATTCAAACAGGTTGTTATTTCAAGAAGGCATATTACCCTTTCAAGAGTAGGTTATATTCTTTGTGTTTTTATTATTATTATTATTAATTCATTATATATTTTTAGGTCATTTAAACTGAGGTGAGGCGCTGGGGTAATTATTCATAATTCTCACAGGTGCCGGTCTAGGGCCTTATTGCCTAGTGCTAATTGGAGTTATAATCTCTATACCTATCAGGTAGAAAATATAGATAAGAGACCTTAATGGTTTTTGAGATTATCATATATTTTTTTTTTTTATAAAATTTTAATATTTAATATTCACTTGGGAAAAGAAAATATGTCAGTAGTGTGATAAATTTCACAGTAAAACATTTTCCACTTTCAAATCTTTGGTTGTTTTAAACCATTACTCTTTTTTTTCTTTATTTTGTGTAATAAAGAGGCTATCTTGTGTACTGTGAACTATAGATAATTTTATGTGAACATTGTAAGTGTAAGATCAATATATATATATATAATATATATATATATATATATATATATATTATATATATATATATATATATATATATATATATATATATATATATATATTGATCTTACACTTAATGTTCACATAAATTATCTATAGTTCACAGTAACAGGATAGCCTCTTTATATACACAAAATAAAGAAAAAAAAGAGTAATGGTTTAAAACAACCAAAGATTTGAAAGTGGAAAACGTTTTACTGTGAAATTTATCACACTACTGACATATTTTCTTTTCCCAAAGTGAATATTAAATATTAAAATTTTATAAAAAAAAATATATGATAATCTCAAAAACCATTAAGGTCTCTTATCTATATTTTTACCTGATAGGTATAGAGATTATAACTCCAGATTAGCACTAGGCAATAAGGCCCTAGACCGGCACCTGTGAGAATTGTAAATAATTACCCCAGTGCCTCACCTCAGTTTAAATGATCTTAAAATATATAATGAATTATAATAATAATAATAAAAACAGAAAGAATATAACCTACTCTTGAAAGGGTAATATGCCTTCTTGAGAATAACAACCTGTTTGAATAAGAATAACCTGTTTTTAATTATTGCCCGAAATGGAACAATAGCTCATAAGACTTTTCATTAGCACAAGTGCACTCAATAAATAATAATAATAATAAAAATAAATTTAACATAGAAGAATAACATTAACGTATTAAACAAATAAACATGTTAATATCAATCTCCCTTCACACTCTCCAGTCTAGGACATGGCACATGCACATTAATATTGTGGATCCCAAGCACAGTCAAAATCAAACAGCATAACAGCAAAGCAACAAGCAGGTAAGACTATATTCCTCAGAGAATACTCCATGCAATCTGAAACGAGAAAAATATACTCGGCAGCAGCCAGCCCCTTACATATATATATATATATATATATATATATATATATATATATATATATATATATATATATATATATATATATATATATATATATATATATATATATATAATATATATGAGAGAGAGAAAGAGAAATGGAAATGTTGGAACTATACATTGAAAGAGATAAAAATCGCAAAAAAGTGAAAAATGTGATATTTGTACTTATTAAATTGCTTATATTTTCTAAACCAAGCCAAAAGCCAAAAATAATTCATTAAAAAAATAAAATATACATATATAACAATAAATCAGCAAAGTTTGAAAAAAATCGAAGATAGGTTTTTTTATCAATCAATCACCAATATCAAATTTTTTATTTATCCGAGGTCAAAATCATAAATAAATGTTGTACCGCTATCAAGATCTTTTAAATGGTCTTTACACGATGCTTCTAAGTGCCATAGAAGCCGAGATATTGTATTTTGACCTCGGACTACTCTCTGAAAATTGACATTTTTGACCAAAGTTTCAAAGGTCATATCTTCTGAACCGTATGAGCTAGAGACCTGCAATAAACGCCATTCATATTTTCTCAACAAGATCTGTTAGTGTGCCATTTTTTATACAAATCGAAAGGGGTCAGGGTTTTTTGTCGGTTGAAGTGACATGGAATGACCCTACAGTGTGATTCTAAGCAAATTTTAATTTCTATACTTTTGATAACTGCAACTCTTTATTCTTTCATTGAGTTTTGGCATTTTTCCCCTCTACTCTGTTTTAAAGGTCCTACAGTGGTAGGTAATTTAGGTAGTTGGTCACCAACATTTTTCCACCATTCTGGCGTCTTACAGTATAAGGGATTCAACATATTTGTCATGCAGAGATAGGCAGTCTCAAGCTGACATCTGTTTTGTCTTGTCATTTTACAGTTCTTTTGTATATTTTGGAGTTCTTTGACTATATCTATTTTCCCTACTGAATACAATGATTTTCTTTAATGCTTGCTAATTTTCTACAAGGTTTAGCTTTAGATGAACCCTTGTCCTTGTTTAATCCTATTCCCACAAAAGATAGCTTTAAATTAAAAGTAAAATAAATGTTATTGAAAATATTTATTTTTTTATATTTTTAATTAAGGATTATGGCTAAGACTGAGTTTACGTCATAATTTTACTTCATATCTCCAACTTGATGATAATAGCAAGAAGTTTCTTTGGGATTTGATTATTGCTGATGAAGAAATAGAATTTTTTGCTCTTGAAGAACCACGTCCAGAACTTAAAATTTTTAATAGGTTAGTTCTCTTATATTTGTTCTATATATATATATATATATATATATATATATATATATATATATATATATTATATATATATATATATATATATATATATATATATATATATATATATATATATATATATATATATTGTTTTTTTCATTTTTTCTGTATTAGATATGATTATATTGACTCAGAATTAGGTTTAATCTTGGAGCCTCAGGAAGATATACCAGATATTTATCCTTGCCTTCCTGTTGAAGATGAGGAAAATGGTATTCGTGGATCTTGTGCCACATATAAAACCAGAGAAAATGTTACTGATGATGTTGTTATGCTTTCTTTGAAAGAAGCTGTTGAAATGTAAGTTTTTTTTTTTTATTATTAAATGTGGGAAATCGTGTATGGTTTCTGTTTTACGCAGTTATATTATTTTTTTTTTTATTTGATTTGAAATTGAATGTTTATATTTTCTTTTAATGTTTTTTTAATTTTTTTTATTAAATTGTAATTTAAAGCTTTTTTAAAATTGTATTCTAAGGTTATTTAATTTCAGAATTAATTAATTTATCTTTTTACTAGACATTTTTTGTTTATTAAATTTTTATATAAAAAAAAAAAGAGAGATAATTTGAATTTTATTTATGGTAACCTTTTTTCTTCTTTCCTGTAGATACGGCAATCAACTTGTAATGGTTGCTAGTCAACACCTGAGGGAAAAAGCTTTAGCCATTAATGCTGCTATCGACAAGTTTTATGACCTAAAGTTGATGCAATATATCATGCTGGAAAGAATTGCGCGATCAAGAACAATGGGTGAAATCACACATGGCAATGTAATTTATTATTATTATTATTATTGTTATTATTATTATTTAAGTAAGCTATAATTTCAGTTTTACTTTTTTCTCTAGGTAAATTTAGGTTTCTTTCCTAGTTGCTTATAAAATTTTACAATAATTTAATAAACTACAACAGTTTTACACCATTTTCCATAGTTTTAAAGAGTTTTTCTTTATACAACTATTTATTTTTTTTAAATTTGTATGGTAAATGTATTTAGGTTAGTGGAGACTAAATTGTTTTGTATTTTGTATTTTCAGAATAGTTTAACTGTGATGAAAGTGCCGTCGAAGACTATGTTTTATTATCGCAAGCGACTCCTGAAGCTTAATTTAATAACTAAACAAAGTCATAGACAACGATCTGTTAAAGGAAATATTTCTTCTTCTTCATTGCTACACTTAACAAGGTTTTTCTTCTTGTATTATTGTAATTGTAAAAATATTATGATGTAGTTTTTTTTATTATCATTATTATTATTATTATTCTTATTATTATTATTTTTATTAGATATTCTTTTCTATTTTACTTTTGAAGAATGGAATATTGTATAGATTCTGTAGACTCACATTTATAATAAGAATTCTTTTACTATTAAACATCGTTTACTCTTATTATTTGTAACATCTATTCTCTTATGCTCAAATTGCTCTTAACTACTCTGAACTATATATATATATATATATATATATATATATATATATATATATATATATATATATATATATATATATATATATATATATATATATATATATATTGACATGAACGACCTATCACCTCATTTATATTATATCCATCTTCATGTAATTTACCTCTTTGCTTGAATCATCTTCACCAAACTTACTCATTTTACTATTATTATTATTATTATTATTATTATTATTATTATTATTATTACTATTATTATTATTATTAGGTTTTATGTGATAAGACGGTCTAAATTTATGATGTTGATACAAAAGGTAGTGGAGAAGCTGAAGATGAAGCCCAATTATGTTTGTCCTCTTTTGGAGATAAAAGCAGAACTTGGTCTCCAAAATGTGACAAATAAGAAAGTCTTAAAATGTGGTGATTTTCAGAAGTAAGTGTAATAATTATAGTAATAATATTTAATATTATTAATTCAGTATAAATGAGACGGTTTTAAATGTATAATTGCAATTAAAATAAATTTTATATAAGCATATTTAATACATATATATATATATATAATATATATATATATATATATATATATATATATATATATATATATATATATATATATATATATATATATATATATATATATATATATATATATATATATATATATATATATATATATATATATATATATATATATATATATATATATATATATATATATATATATATATATATATATATATAACCTATTATTTTGCCTGTGTAAGTGTCGCATTTTTAAATTTATATCTGTTTGAAAGAACTAGTTATTCATTTTTATTATTTTTCATTTTTTTTTTTCATTTTTTTTTTTTTTTTTTTTTTTTTTTTTTTTTTTTTTTTTTTTTTTTTTTTTTATTTGCATTTTTTTTTTTTTTTTTTTTTTTGAAAAAGTTTGTAGAGATTTTGCGTTATTTTCCATTCTTTCGAAAGTTGCAACAAAGAACGAATTGCTTAACTGTCTTGTAATCAGCTATGAAGTTAACATAGAGCGTTTATATGCCTAAATATATATATATATATATATATATATATATATATATATATATATATATATATATATATATATATATATATATATATATATATATATATATATATATATATATAGCAATTAACTTAAATTTAAATTAAAGTTAATCGCTAATTAACTAGCTAAATGAGGCAATTTTAGCCGGATATCCAGTATCTGGTTTTTTAAAATTGTATATCCAGTATTCGTTTATCCAGCAAATTTACTATCCAGGCCAACCCTAATAATAATAATAATAATAATAATAATAATAATAATAATAATTCAAATATAAATGTAAAGATTTATTTATTTATTTAATTTTACAGACACATTCAGACTACGTTAGTTCCATACAGACAGATTTACCCAAATGCCACTATAAAAGAGTGGAAATGCAAATCCAGAAGTGATGAGAAAATGATAAGATGCGTAAAATTAATTAACCCTTCAGTCATTGTTGATGACATTTTTGCTGAAGAAGAAGAACATGAGGAAGGACATATTGAAGGTTGTGAAGACGATGATGATGAAGATACAGAAGGCTTTGACTCTTTTCCTGGAATTCTTAATCAATCGAATGTAAATACACACACACACATATATATATATATATATATATATATATATATATATATATATATATATATATATATATATATATATATATATATATATATATATATATATATATATATATATATATATATATATATATATTATATATATATATATATATATATGACGAGCATACAGTGTGTGGTTTGACTGGAACGTTCTTTTCTCTCCAGTGGTTAATGGTTCTTCACATTTACGCCTCACCTACGTAAAACTCGTTAGTTCTTCATTAGTGTTTGAAACATTCAAAGTTTTTAAAATTTTATTATGTTGCTCATTATCTTTTTTTAATAATGATCTCACTACTTCACTTTATTAACCGAAATTCAGGTGTTTTAAGACACCTACATCAGAATCTCTTTGGTTGGTTCCTCTTTATTTATATCCATCCTCAAATTTCATTTAAGGAGTCGTGATCAAATATGTGTGTAAAGACATTGTCTCTTCCTTTGTTACTAATTTGTGGAGGTGCTTCAGATCTTCTACTTCATGGCTTCGATCCTTTTGACGATTTTTACTAATCTCATTTATCATTTCATTTATTTATCTCTATTTTTCGTTACTGTACTAATTTCTTTGACGCCTAAACACAAAATGTGAACCTATTTTTTCATCATCATTCCGAAATAATTATTTTCTGTTTTTTCAGTGTTCTCGACTGTCAATATCTTTATAATATATATATATATATATATATATATATATATATATATATATATATATATATATATATATATATATATATATATATATATATATATATATATATATATATATTCCTCAATTCGATATGACTTGTTTTTTCTTTCTCATTGATATATAATTTAACTTAGATTATACTTACATGTATTCATATTCCAGAGCATGTTATTTACAAATTATTTATAGAAATACCTAGTTGAAACATAAAGGAAAATATACGATCATTATTATACATTATTTAAAAATAAAATAAAAATCACCTTCAAGTTACAAATAAATAGAATTGACATTTTAAAATTATTATTTTTTTTTTTTACAGCGTATAAATAGAAGAAATTTATTACAACAAGCATTCTTCACTATCGATTCAGCAGGGCCTAATGGCATGACCCAAATTGATTTGTCCAAGAAAATGGGACTCTCTCGACTTGATTCGCGAACAGTTTGTCGAGCTCTCTTAAAGAGGAATGTAATTCATTCGCTTATGAAGGACATTGGAAGACAAAGAGTATCGAAGTTTGTATCCAACAGATACGCCAACACGGGACATTTGCTGAAAGAATATCAATCGGAGATGAAAAAGATGTTGGATATCGTTCAGAATCCTAGTGAAACTGTTGAAGAAGAAGCAGAAGAACAAAATGTTAAGTGTCCTGTAAGTTTGATTGCAGATCTTTACTTAGAAACTATTAGTTTGCATTTTTATTTAGCAAATTTTTTTCATATTTATATTATATATATATATATATATATATATATATATATATATATATATATATATATATATATATATATATATATATATATATATATATATATATATATATATATATATATATAATTTTAAGAACATTAACCGCACTCTTGCTCTGATTATATATTAATCTTTTTAAAAAAGCACTTTAATAAAACAATAAAAAGTAAAAAAATTAAGACATTTTAACATAATTTAAAACAAAGCGAAATAATTAAAAGAATTAAAATGAACAAGTTACGTTTCGGAGTTATCTGTCAACTCCCTCTGCAAAACTTGAATGAAGATGAAAATACAGCAGTCCGATATCTAACGCACGATACAAAACCAAAAGGGGGCGGGAACTGTATAATGCTTTAACTTGATTAAACTGCAGCTGGTTGAAGCTCATTACGACTACCTTTTGAAAGAGATTTCAAAAAATTATAAGTAATATCTATATCAAAAACCCCAGAAGAAGAATTAAAATTATACATATCTTATGAAATGAATCCGATTAGTCTATTCAAGTTTATCATAGAAAGGAAAATAAATGCTGCATTATTCCAGTTTATTGATTGCTGCTCGGAGATATGCAAACATATGGCATTACTAATGTTTCACCTTAGTAACATCCGCTTTATGTTGAGAAATACGAGTTTTTAGTGTTTTAATGATTTCTCCAAAATATACTTTTTGACACATATTACAAGGCAATCTGTATACACCACCAGAATTCTCTGTAATTGTAGTAGTATTATTAGAAATTAATGTAAATGACAATGCTTTGGGAAATTAAAAATAAGGTGTTTGTTGTATATATTTTTTATAGTAAAACGGAGCTCTGTCAGAGATTCTGTGTAAGGTATGACCAAAATATTATGGGGAAGATCGCAGGGTTGCAAGTTATTATTACCCATTGTATATTACCGTGCTTTAAAATGTTTGTAGTATTTTTATATTTTTTAATTGATTTTTACTCATTGTCAAATTTTTAAAATTAATAAATAGCCAGTTTTATGAATTTTTTTTCTGTAATTTCTCATAAATTATCAGCACTGTATTATGTCTCATAGACATAATATGTAAACACTTGAAACATTTTTTTTTTCAGGATACACCATCAACGTCACGTGTCATGGAAGCAAATGTTAATTCAAATGTCTTGACCGATGTAAACGTAGAAGTAACGAGTCCTAACCCCAAGATTGTAACAGAGAATAGAATACTTATCAAGAAGGAAAGTAGAACATTAGCTGAAATGGAATCCTATGATAGTGATTCTGAGGAAGATTGTTCTGAATCTTATTCTGATAAAATAACCTCGGATAGTTTGGAGATTAGTAAGAAATTGAATGCAAGGTATGATTCCCTTTTGTTTCAAATATATTTTTTCCTTTATTAAAATATTTGTTAGTTAATTGAGAGCGTCAAAAGCCATGGGTTTGTAAAACAGAATTATAAAAAAGTAAGATAGGTATAGTTAGGAAGACATCGTACAACATACAATTTGTATGAAATATTGTTAGTCTGTGTTCTGAGTTGGTAGTTTGAACTAATTACGATGTGTTTTTCTAATCAACAATGACACCAACAAATTTTAGTCTTATCTATCTCGAAAAGTCCTTTTATTTTTTGTTACTTATATCATTAAACTTTAAAGTATTATTGTTACCATTGCGGTAAATTATTTTTATTATTATTATTATTACTATTATTATTATTATTAAAATAGTACATTTACTGCTTCCGGAAAATTCAGTCCAAGACTCTTACTGAAGAATAAAACTTCTCCTCACCTCACAACCCGAATGATGAAGAGGGCCATCATCATTATGAACGCAATTCGTAATCAGAAAGTTATTGATGATTCTTACAAACTACAGAAGATGATAATTTCGGTGAGTTTACTGGTATGACATAATTATTATTATTATTAAATGTTATTTTTATCAATATTGTTAATAGTAGTAGAAAGTAAATTTTTCTAGTTTGAAAAATTTTGAAGATCAGTGAAAATGGAAATTTAAAAAAAAAAGATTTAAGCATATAGGCAGTTTTTGTACCATTAAGTTGTCTTGAAATAATAATAATAATAATAATAATAATAATTATTTTATTTTTTTATTTTTTTAAATTTTTTTTTAAACCAGGCTGAAGAAAAAGAAGGTTTAGAGGCTAAAATGGATAAGAAAAGTTTGATGCGTTTGATAGAAAGACTTTCAAACTCTGGTTATTTAAAGAAGTTTGTTGTTAAGTTTGTAGCAGGATCTAAAACTAAAAATATGAATTTCTTTGTGGATTCAAATATTACGCTTGGTGAGTAGTAGTATTCATTTGGATTTAAAATTGACTATTTTATTATTATTAAGTGGTAGTAGTAGTAGTTGTAGCGATGAAAGTAGGACATCTTGTAAATAATTATGATAACTATAATAGTAACATGGAAAAATTTATTGGAGGAATTTTCCCAAAGACTTGAGCGAATGTTAAAAAAACTTTATGAAAAATTCATGTTGAAACTATAAAACTGGAGTTGACACAAAACAAAGAGAGAGAGAGAGAGAGAGATTAGTGATAAAAGACTAGAGGTAGTAAAAGAGAAGACCCATAAATATAGCTGAGGCCTGAGAAGGAAAGAAAAAAAGTTAAAGTAAACCTTTATTTTTGTTAAGCACTTGGAGTATTCGTGAGGAACATCTCCGAAAAAAAGTGAAGGATTATACACGTATCAGGAGGGTTAGTCAATGGGTATCATGAGGGTCATTCAATAAGTATCAGGAGAGTTAGTCAATAGGTAGAGAAAAGTTTGATGTAAAGAATTGAAAGAGACAAATTAGTGAGAGTATCAAGAAAATGTGAATTTGCAAAGGAAGTTGAATATTAGTTTCTTGGTGAATGAAATAAAAATTGTGAGGAAAGGAAAGAAAGCTTAAGAGTTTAACTTTAAGAATTGGTTGAAGAAAGTTGGATGTGTAAATACGGAAGAAGATTTAATAAATTTATGGTTCCGTGCTTTAAAGGTATTAAAGAATATATATATATATATATATATATATATATATATATATATATATATATATATATATATATATATATATATATATATATATATATATATATATATATATATATATATATATATATATATATATATATATATATATATATATATATATATATATATATATTATATTTTATTTTTTTTTTTTTTTTTTTTTTTTTTTTTTTTTTTTTTTTTTTTTTAAATTTTTTTTTTAAATAGTGAAGCTTGAAAAAATCAACAAAGCCGGTCTATTTATATATTATATATATATATATATATATATATATATATATATATATATATATATATATATATATATATATATATATATATATATATATATATATATATATATATATATATATATATATATAAGAAATTATTATTATTTTCTCAAATGACAGTTTTTGCAAACAATCTTGAGATAAATTTTTTCTCCCAAATCGAGAAAAGGTGTGAAGTTTGAAATTTAATCTTTTAATATGAATATATATATATGTAAATTATAAGATTATTATTGATATTTTCTTTACTGAATGCTTAGTTTTTATTAATTTGCTTAAGGTGGAAGTTCTTGTGACCATGTTTCCCGTTATTTGTTATCTTATTTTTATTGTAGTGACTGGGAATTTACGAACTAAGATATGGGAAAAACTAGATTTATTAATTTCTAAAATATTTAAGACATGGGATAGATTTAATTTCGGGAAAATCAAATTAGTAATATTTTCAGGGAAATCAAAATAATTTCTCATGTAAAGAGAAGGGAGAGAAAACATAAAACAAAGTTGTAATTTTTTCTTGGACTTCACATTATAAATAGTTATATACTTATATATATATATATATATATATATATATATATATATATATATATATATATATATATATATATATATATATATATATATATATATATATATATATATATATATATATATATATATATATATATATATATTTTTATTTTTTTTTCTTCTTAATTCAATAAGGTTATATTTTTTTGTTGTTGTTTACGAAAGTAGGTTGCTATAGAAAAATTTGTTCATAGAAGCCTAAAGTGATGGAAGTTAAAATTGAGAGTTGGGAGAGATGCGACATTGGCTCTTTCATGTATTATTAAGAGAGGAGTAACTTATGATTATATTGGCAGGAATGTAAAGGAAGAAATAAGTAGATAGAGTACAAGAAGCTTATAAAAGCGCACAAGATTTTAATCAAAATACGCAGAGTAAAAGAAGAGAATATTTTAAAAGCAGGAATTTTAAAGAGTTTGAAGTTGGAGATTTTGTTTGGTTACTAAGACAATTATAGGAAAGGGAAAAGGTTGCAAATTAAAACCTCGGTATCTAGGACCATACAGAGTGCTTAGTATATAATTCTACAGAAAATTACACAATTAAACCCTTATATGACAGACATGAGAGAGAAGAGAAAGTACATATAAATCGGTTAAAGATTTGTAGATTACCCAATTTGATACACGATCCTGATAATGAATTAGAAGATGATCAAAGAGATGTAGAGATAAGTAATGAAGTGTCTGATACTGTTAGTGAAAACTCTTTCTATTTATACAATAACACAAATGTATATAACAATAACAAGAACTCTAACACTAACAATAGCACTAACAGAGAATACATATAATTTGAGGTCAAAAGGACCTGTAGAAGAAGTCAGAAGAATTCAGGAAAAACCAGTTGAATATGAAGGTAGAAACACATTAGGTTTTACAGTAATAATCATAGTAGCGCTCAAACTATTTTGTTGTTTTTGAGTTGAGATATGGTTGATGGAAGCAAAGTTATTTTGTCATTGATATATTTATAAAGGTTTATTTTATGCTTATGTTTTTCATACATTTACGTTTTTTTTATTAATATGTTGCAACGATGGTAATTTTTTGAGAGTTAACAAAGATCACTAGGAGCATATGTCCTGTTGCCTGTGAGACTTTGGGGTTATTTGAATCTTACAGGAGATTAGCATTAACTAATCTCAAATTTCTTAGTTGAGTTGAATCTCAAATGGAACTAATCCTATGGGATATTCCATACTAATCCGTCAAGTGAATAATTTTGGTAGACGTCTATTTATTATTATTCAGAGATTCGGGATTGAGGAAAATTGTTTTCCTGACAATTTTTTTGGTTGATCTCAAGATTTGTGAGATCTGAGTTTATTGATATTTGATCATGACTGTGTTTTTGTATTATTATATTGGGTTCATTTTTTTTTGTAAGTTCCAAAATCATGAGACACACACATTCGCAAATAAATGCACAGCTACACTTTTTACACTATGTTTTTCTTCGATACATTGTTAGAACTTGGTTGTTTTATGTAAGTAAAAAGAAGAAGAGAAATGAGGGAAAGTCCTTATCTTACAAGTTCAGAGTTTTTGAAATAATGAGTCCATGTAGACATTTGTAAATATTCTAATAGGGTTAAGACAACTTTAATTTTAAGAAACGCGAGTAGTTTTAAGTTGAGAGAACTTTTACATATATATATATATATATATATATATATATATATATATATATATATATATATATATATATATATATATATATATATATATATATATATATATATATATATATATATATATATATATATATATATATATATATATATATATTGAAGTAAAGTAAGTTTCACATTGGGTTAAATAAAGTTTTGTTCTTTGCTTTGTTTTGAAATGATTTTGGGAAATAAAGATAAAGAAACTAATAGTATAATTATAATAATACTTTTGGACCTATCAGTAATTAATTTTTAATGCAAACTACTTGGTAAGATCACTGAATTAAGTATCAGTAAACTAGTTATATAGCCAGGATTATCATTATTAAACTTTTTTTATTTATTTATTTTTTTTTTATTTATTTATTTATTTTTTTTTTAAATTTCACTCTTCAAGCTTGAGTAATTTCGTTATTAGTTTTTATTTCATTTTTAATTTCATTCTGATCATTTTTTAAAAAAAGAATAAAAAAAAAAATTTTTTTTTTTTTTTTACAGAAAGCAAAATACTTAAATCATCAATTGAACAACATAAGAACAAATTCATGCTTCAGGCTTCTTCATCAGCGACTTCATCACCCAAAAAAGATCAGGGAGCCTCGTTTCTTGAAGACGATCATGATGAAAATGAGCCATCTACTTCGGGTGTTAAAGAGTCAGGTTCTTCTTGCCTTTCGAAGTCAGGTGGAAAAACCAAACATCCTATTAAACAAGAACCTAGTGTGGGTAACAGCGTTCTAGAAATGGAGGAGATGAATAATATACCACATATTCAATCTGCCGAGGCAGTGTCTCCAGATAAAGCAGAATCATCTTTAAATAAAGCAAGTCCAGCTGATATACCAGTATGTCTTATATATATATATATATATATATATATATATATATATATATATATATATATATATATATATATATATATATATATATATATATATATATATATATATATATATATATATGTATATATATAAAATAATAATAATAATAATAATAATAATAATAATAATAATAATAATAATAATAATAATGGCCAATAGCCAGATACTCGACAATTTTCAAAAAATATATATATATATATAATATATATATATATATATATATATTATATATATATATAATATATATATATATATATATATATATATAAAAGTGTGGGACTATTCATAGCCACTTAAATTTTCATGGGAATGGACATATATAAGTCCTGGATGATGCAGTATGAGATTTTATACCATTTCTCATGTAAAACTAGAGAAAACTCCAATAGGGATGCTGGTGGTGGATAGCGATCTCGAAATTTATTCAATATTGACCAAAAGGGTTCTTTGATATTTAAGTCTGGTGATTGAAAGGGCAGGGAAGTCCCAACTGCATGTTCATTAAACTACGATTGGACAACATGAGCTGGATAAATTGACTTATAGTATCTTGATAAATTTAGCAAACCCCAAGAAATGTCTTCACTATTGGATGAACTTGATTACCCATAATACGCACATAATTCCTAGCAGTTACATTATCGTGCATATTGATAATTGGGCCTGCAGTATACCATGACCCAATCTTCTCCGTGCTTCATTTGTGGCATAAGACAGTTCAAATCATATTTCTGGAATGGTGGTCTCTACACGTAACCGCGGCCTGAGATTGGGAATAGTTTGAATGACAAAAGAAATGTCTCATTTGTTGACTCTCCAATCCTTATGAATATTGCACCACTCTCTCCTCTTTCTGACATTCTTGTCGTTTACAACACGCATATGAATATTCAGCCAATCGAGTTCCTTCCTCACGGTTTTTGCGCTGACAGAGGTCACAAGACTAATATTCAACTTGGAAGTAACTTTTGCAGCTGTTGGTTTCTTATTTTTTGTAACAATCCTATTATTTGCTCGTCTGCACCTGTCACCTAATTTCGACTTCGGTTTGCGCTAGTGTTTTTCGAATGATGTTTTTCTTCAATTACAAAATTGGCTCATGACTAAGTAAGCTTGGAATACCACACGCGTACCAGCAGTTTGTTGACCACAGAGCAACGGACGCTTTCTACTGACGTTATAATTACCCATCGCGATATACACGAGCGCCTGTGGCACCTCTTCGATTTCGGGTAGTTGATGTGTCATATTTACCCATTCTTTCTTTCGAGTTTTTCCATATTTTTCAACCTATATATATATATATATATATATATATATATATATATATATATATATATATATATATATATATATATATATATATATATATATATATATATATATATATTAGGAATGGAGCGATAAAAATTTTTACCGATACCTAAAATTTACAGATACTGATACCCGATACCTGAAAATATACCGATACTTACCGATACCGATTACTTTATCCATTCATATACCAAAATTTTTACCGATACAGATATATAAGATTTTTAAATTCACCGATACCGATACCTGAAAATATACCGATACTTCACTCCATCCTAAATATATATATATATATATATATATATATATATATATATATATATATATATATATATATATATATATATATATATATATATATATATATATATATATATATAAATATTGTAATAGAACTTAAAACTTTTATAGTTTATAGTTGTATGAATAATTTGATAAATTTTCGAATGAATATCTATATTTGTTGTATAATTATTTGATAGTCGTAATTGAGATATTGAGTTCCGCAGGTATTAAGAGTTAATATAAATTAATTAGCTGTGCAAATAATGTAATATAATGAATAATTAATCCTCCTTCGAACTTTGTGGTTTATTTTTCTTCTTATCCGGTCTAAAACGGGCAAGAAGAGCAGGAGCAAGAAGAGCTTCAAGAGCAGAAAAGGAAAACTGCTGAAGAAAAGAGCTGACCAGTTTGAGAAATTCTGCGAAGGAGTTAGCAGGGAGTGGAAAAGGAAGGAGCGCGAGAACTTGAGGAGGCTCTGCAAGAGAGCCGTGAAGAGGACCACAAGCGGGTGGTGTCAGTTTTTAGAGTTTGGGCTCGGAAAGAGAGCAGTGAAGAGGGTGATTGTTAAGTTTTGGAAGAGAGATTGCCATCCTTGATCTTGAGATGGAGGGTTGTTGTATAACTATTTGATAGTCATAATTGAGATGTTGAGATTTGCTGGTATTAGAGTTAATTTAGTTAATATATTATCTGTGCAAATACTTTAAATAATGAATAATTAAGCCGCCATGGAACTGTGTGGTTATTCTCCTTCTTAAGAAACTACAATATTTATTCAACATGAATTGCCAAAGATACTGTTATATAAGATAGTTATAAAAGATAGAATAAAGATAAAACATTATTGTATATTTTAATAATTTAAAAAATTTTAGTTCTTATCATTAAGAAATTTTATTTTTACCTAATATCCAGCTGGAAAGCTGGATACCCCCCCCAAAAAAGGCCTTGATAACCAATGTGCAACTGGATATCCAGACTATTCCTAATATATATGCTATAGCTATGCGTATGGAAGTTCTTAGAATCATTAAAATCCTTCTCAGAAATCAGTTTAAGCTAAGCTACACTATAAATAGAGATAATAAATAAATGTTAATATTTGCACTCAAGTTTTATTCACTTAATTTTCAATCAGAAAATTAAGATGTGTTGAATATATATATTATATATATATATATATATATATATATATATATATATATATATATATATATATATATATATATATATATATATATATATATATATATATATATATATATATATATATATATATATATATATATATATATATATATATATATATATATATATATATATATATATATATATATATATATATATATATATATATATATATATATATATATATATATATATATAGTTTCATCTACATTAGACTACCGCTCCCTCTATTGACCGATATTGATAGTAATATTAAAGTATATTAAAACCCATTCCAAAAAAATTTAGTAGGCATTCTGTTATACACAGAAAAATAATAAATGTGATTGGGGCTCGAAAGACGAATTCGTTCCCCCAGAAGCCCATTTCAGGTTTGCATTAATACATATAAAGTATACGATTTTTGTTTGTATAAATTTTGTAACTGAAAAATGAATATAGATTAAAGATTATAGAGGAGTGTATAATTAAATTTACTTCAAAATAAGAAATGAACCATGAGTTATATGGAAACATTTATGTTGACTAATTTGAATCTTTCCATGAATTGAACAAAAGTAATATAATAATATTATAATAGAAATTTATTATTATTATTATTATTATTATTATTATTATTATTATTATTATTATTATTACAGGGTGTAAGCATTAAAGGTAACGTTGGACCGAAGTTCGTTCGGATGCAGGAGTTCCATAAGCTCTTATATTATTTGGTTTACGGATACGAAGGAAACTCTAACCTTGGACCAGACCGAAGCGTGGATCAATATTAACAACCTGTCTAAGGATGAATTTTCTTCAGAGAACTTTGATAACTATCCAGCTTTGTATTTGTCAGAAGTATCGTGGAAGTAAGACATAAGAAATTGTTACTTGTTTTCAACTTCGTATCATTACTGAGATATTCACTCTATTAATACTATTACCACTGCTTTTACCTTTATAATAGGAATAATAATAATAATTGTAATACATTATAGTGATGGAGCCCAGCTGCATGTTATTATTACTTACTAGTCCATAGTTGATACTGAAATTTCGAATTGGAACAGTTTTTAAAAGTTATAATATTATTGTCATTGCAGAATGTTTATACCACCTCTACCAAAGCATCCTACGTTGGCTGTCAATGGTTGGATATTCATCGTAGACGTCTTGCTCAGAATTCCTTTGACCATATTCGTTCAGATCGTTAGCGTGACTTGCGAATCGCGCCTTTTGATGGAATATTTGGACCATCCTATAAAGCGCAATTTATTGGTTAAAAATCTACCTCCTGATCTAAGGCGTTACCTGCTCAATCGACGTCGTTACGTCACTTACGTTATGGAGCTTTGCAAGAGGTTGTGCTATGTTGGTTTGTTGCAAATGGGGAAACAAGTCATGAAAGAGAAAGATCAAGTATTCGTGTACCTTAATAGGAATGCTTCTTTAATAGATACAACTATTTCTGATCCAGGTTATACTACTATTTCTCCTGATAAGGAATATGTTAGTAAAGAGTATGTCTTTAAAAGTCTGCAAGATGTTATACAGTATTGGTGAGTATTTTGTTGCCTATAACTTTTTAAAAATAATAATAATAATAAAAATAATAATAATAATAATAATAATAATAATAATAATAATAATAAAAATAGGTTTGATATGTTTACAATTTGTATGCACACTCCCTTGGGTGCTCATGGATCTGTTGAAGGCAAGAAGCTCACTATCAAAGTGCTACACAAGAAACCCGAAATGATCGAAAGTACAAAGCCTAGGGATTATACCGAGGCTCCACAAAGGTAAGATATCTTTAGATAGTACACCTGCTTTCTTCTTTCTTTCTTTCTTTTTTCTTCGCTTTTTTTATTTATTTATTTATTTTTCTGTTTTTCTTTCTTTATTTCTTCAACACTTTGACTAAAGTTAAACTGATCTCGAATTCTTATTTCTTATAATGAAATTGTAATGCTTCATATTTACACTAAATGCTTTCACTTTTATCGTTATCGCCGTTTCTACTAGTATTTTTTGGTTCCTTTGAATGGTTCATATTTACTTCTCCTTTACATACATTTTGATTCCTAGGAAAATCTTAAAATTAGAATATATATATATATATATATATATATATATATATATATATATATATATATATATATATATATATATATATATATAACAGTAAAAAAAGTCCAAAGACGCACGTAAACCTATCAGAGAAAGAAGAAACCAAAACATTCATTTAATAAAGCCCAGCATACATAGATGCATGACACTTGAAAGTATATTAAGTCAAAGGTAATTTGGAAATAAGAAGTGGTGGTATAGAATTTAACTAGTAGAGTGCATGAAGGATTGTGAGTAGGGGCAGAGCCTGGAGTTGGAGAGATGATTAGACAAATTGTAATACGTACAGAGTAAGAGTTCAGAGGAGAGATTATCATTCTAAAAGTGGTAAAATAAAGAATGATTTAACCCATCCACAGCTTAATAAGAGTATGAGATTACATGTTGGTGTCAAGAAGTCCTCTGAAGATGCCTGAGAATCTCTTGCCACTTATAAGTTTAGTAGGTGCCATGCATGTATATGTACATAAATGAATATAAAAATTTGAAACATCAAGTATGTACCCAACCTCAGTTCCCATTACTAACATTGCACCCCAACACAGATAGAAAAGTGATAAATGAAGTAAAAGTAAACTGTTAAAGAGATTGGTAGGTTTAGAAAGGGTGGATTATTCTTATCTTTGTATATGTATACTTCTTCCTTTCTCACTGTATATGTATACTTCTTCCTCCTCTTCCACTCAGTTGCTTCATAGGTAGGTTTACAAAGGGTGGATTATTCTTCCTATCTCACTGTATATGTATAATTCTTCCTCTTCCAGTCAGTTGCTTCATACATCTCTCTGAAATGACAAAAGAGAAAAATATGAGCCTTAAAAATGGAAATCACTACACCACTCTCGCAGACTCTAGTTTCTCCCTAGTTCGTCTAACTGTTGCTCCACTTATTTCTTTTTTCATTATCACTATTATAATGCACACTGCTACTTCTTAGCCCTCCTCTTTTGTAGAAGCTTGGGTGGCTCACAGTTTTGGATATTTCTAATCTTTTCTCTTCCCAATTCTCTGAATCTAGACTTAACTGCTAAACTTATATTTTTTTTGTCTTCCACTGGTAATGTCTAGAACACTTCCATCTTTTATTTTCTCCCCATTTCCTTCAAATGCAAACTTTCAAACATTTTGTATCTAGGTATGTCGGTCTTGAAATGAAGTACTCTGGTGGATATTATGTAGACCTCTTGCCTTTTCCAAATGGATATATATATATATATATATATATATATATATATATATATATATATATATATATATATATATATATATATATATATATATATATATATATATATATATATATATTAATTATTAGAGACAATGGTTTTTTACCTGGAGACCAAAACGGAGCAGCAGGCTTAGATTCTTCGATGTTTTCCCATTTACGAAGGAATTGGTCGTGTTCATATTCTCGTTTTAATACCATTCCGAAAAACACGTCTCCAAATACCGATGGAGAAAAATCAAATCGTACAATGTTCTCCTACGCCCAGTACCTTCGTAATTCTTGTACTCCAGAGTCTGTTGAGAACACGGTTTCTAAGAATAAGATAGCTGGTTTGAGAACTGTTAGGCTGTCGCTGTATAAGGTAAGAATTATCCATTGATTCTGGTAAAGTTTAAATATATATATATATATATATATATATATATATATATATATATATATATATATATATATATATATATATATATATATATATATATATATATATATATATATATATATATATATATATATGAACATTCCATTTAAATATATTATTCATATGTATTCCGTTTAAGTAACATTTATTATTATTATTATCATTATTATTATTATTATTATTATTATTATTATTATTATTATTATTATTATTATTAGCCGAAGGTGTCTGAAAAGGATGGAGGTAAAGAAGTAGAGAAAGAGAAACCTATTCCTGTTGTTGTTGGATTAGTTAATAGTTCTTTAAAACGGAAGAGGAAGGGACCCAAAGAATCTAAACCTGAGCAAAAGGAACCAAAGTAAGTATATATATATATATATATATATATATATATATATATATATATATATATATATATATATATATATATATATATATATATATATATATATATATATATATATATATATATATATATATAAAGAATGAAAACAAATTTTGGCACTAAGGTTTATAGATTAATTACTTGGACATTACAGTAGAATAAGTGGAATGTTAGATACGATTTTTATTTTTAATGTAAACAGGAGATTTATGGTATAAGACATGCCACCATAAAGCCAATTAAATAAAAATCAGAAAAAAATGATAAGTGAAAGTTACCAATTAAGAAAAGTAAGGTAGAAAGGTTTTGTTAGCTCAGCGGCAAAGCAGTCGCCTAGCAAGCGAGAGTACCAGGGTTCGAGGCCTGATCGGGGCGGGAAACATGAGCGGTTCTTCTTTGCGTTTAGCTATTGGAATTTTGCCTATAATTTTTGGAGTGAAGTGCTCTTGTCACTAATGGGAAATAATCTCCGGCATCCGCGAAAGACCTGTCCCAGTCAGCGGTACCCGCTGTAGGCCCGTGAAACCCAAGGATCTTTCTCGAAATATCCTACTGACAGGACGTAAGTCCTTCCTGGGTGATGAAGATTATTATTTATTATTATTAAGGAAGAATACAGAATACAGGAAAATATTTCTGATAATATTAAATGACTTTATTAAATATGCACATATATGGATTTACACTTTAACCCCAGAATAAACTTGAACTTGGAAATTTTGACTTTTGAAGTAAATCCTGAACGTGAACCCTAAAAGTGATTAAAATCAAAAAAACTTGAAATTGGACCAACACCAAACCAAACCAAAAAAAAAAAAAAAAATCATCATCATGAAGGAATGCTTATGCAAGATTTAAAAAAAAAACAAAACAAAAAAAACTAGCCTTTTGTTTTAACTTAATTATAGCAGACTTACCTTTATTTACACTTAGGGTTTCCTTTCTACCTTAGAGTTCATCTAAAGTTTTTACAAAAGGAATATAAGTGATAAATAATATCAAAGATACTTTTCCAGAATATATAGCATATGTAACCAAATGTTCTCAATTTTAAAAAAAGTAAAAATAATATTTTTCAGATAGTATTACTGTGATATTTCTCATGCTTTAAGTCAAGTCAGCTGTTTGTGCATTGACATATGCATTTCTTTATTCCTTTCTTTGTCCATCATTTCTACCCCTGTTTATATTTTTCTAAATAGACAAAAATTTTAGCTGAATAGACAAAAATGTAAAATTGTCTGTATTTGCAGTATTGTTAAGGGTTTGTACTACAATTTTAACCTTCAGTTTTGACAACAAAATCTCCTCCCATAATTTATAAAAAAAAAAATTTTTGTTCTTAATCACTATTCTTTACTAATTGTTGCATTGTTTGTAACTGATCTTTATATTCTAAGACTACTTGTAAAGTAAAAAATAAATAAATTGCAGTTGGTATCACTTGAAACGTTGCTGAACTTCGAATGAATTAGAGCTTAGGGTAATAATGATCATGTATCTATAGGTTCATATGAAATCTGTTAATTTTTATTTTTACTATGCAAAAAGTATAAATTCTGAAATAATGTATTTTTTTTTTTAATTTCAAGAAAATGTTTTAAGGTTAAAGCTTGAAGATTTTATGATTAAGCAAACATCGAAAAGCAGAGAGGTTTTCAAAGAATTAGAATTGTTCTTAAAAATAGTATTGTGATGGTGACAAGACAAGTAACAAATAGCTTGGTCTGTTTACAGTGTTAACATATAACACAATAATTTGGAAGTGGTTTTGCTAAATCAGTCTTGCATTATAATTGCAAATTCATTCAAAAATCTTTTTTGAATGAATTGCTGAATTTATAATGATCATTGTAGATTTTTATATTCTAATTGTAAGCCTAAACCAATCAGGAGCATAAATGAAATATTTTCACTTAAACAGTATTTATAACTCCTCGAGATAATCTTTAAGATTACGTTTAGATCTACACACTCTTTATAGTTTAGGTTTTATCTGTTATATAGTTATAGTTTAGGTTCTACGTATCTGTTATATAGTAGTTATTTGTGTTCATCATAACCTTAAAGACGTAACAGATAAGGACTATATTGTATGCAAGCTAATTTCTTAACTTCTCGTTATCGCAAATAATGAGGGTGTTATTTTCCATTTTAAAAGCTAGTGTTTCTATTTATCTTTGGCTTACTTTGAGATTAAATCCAATCCACGTTTGTATTATCATTGTATACCAATTGGCTTTTTCATTTATCTTATGTTTAAACTATGGTAGGATTTTGAAAAGATTGACAGGTACATGAACGTAAGATTTTATATTATATTTTAAGGAATGACATTCACTGTTAAATATGAACTCCAGTGTACTGTATAGTTTTTTTTTTTTTTTTTTATTTTTTTTATTTTTTTATTTTTTAAAATTTTTTTTTTTTTTAATTTTAAAAAAAAAATTTTTATTTTATTTTATTTTCAGAGTTCCCAAAAAAGTGAAAACCAAAGATAAATCATCTTACATGAGAGAATTCAAAGCTAGGGTTAAAGGACCGAAAAAACCGTACTATGATGAAGAGGATAGGGCAGCACTTAGGAGGATGAGCAAATTGTAATTTATTATTATTATTATTATTATTGTTATTATTATTATTATTATTATTATTATTCGAATGTAGTTTTAAAAGATTTAACTAAGAGAATGCCAGTTTTTGAAAGTATGTAAAATGGAAGAATGTTGATTTATAATGTGAAGGTATTCTTCTTATGGGATTTTTGTATTAGGATTTTTTTTTTGTTTCTTGTTTTTGTTTTTCAAACGAAAACGAACGATCTTTTGAAAAGTTCAGTTGTTCACTGGTGTTAACTTATGTCATGGTGAAGATCCTGTGCAAAGATGCCCAGGAAGATGATATTCTTATTTTCATAACCGTCTGTGGTTTAAAAATTGGATAGGAAATCTAATTTCTAATTTTGGATTATTACACTACTTGTAAAGGAAAGAGGGCATTTGAGGGAGGAATCAGGGAGACGGTTGAATCTAGAATTGGAGGAAAGTATAAACAGAAATATGAGTAAAACCTTCGGTATGGGAGACAAGTTGTAATGATAACAAATTAAAAAAATAAAGGTTACAAAGTACATTGTAATGAAATTCGCTTAATTATTATTTAAGTAATGTGGTTAATTAAAGTAGTGATAAAGAGTGGGCAATTTTAAGTTAGACAGAAAGATTAATAGGGTTAACGCCTGTGTGTAGCATTTGTTTAAAAGGTAGAGGAAAGTAGTGTTAATAACAATGGAAAATTAATCTTATCTTAATGATGATCTTTGAATGCGAGTGAGAGAAACTGAAAAAGTTGAGGAAGCTAAATTGATCAATGATTCACATTATTAAAAGGAATTACCAGTGTAAGAAAAATGCTTACCGGTGTTCCTTTCGAAAGTGACCATCAACCAGACTTGGACCCATGTAAAATTTAGTCTGCCTGTTTTTTTTTTTGTTTTCATCAGCTTTTACTTTACACAACACCCGTTGAAAAGTTTGATGGACGGAAAACCTGAATGAAGCAAATCGTATGTTTATAATGACATTTATGAATGGAAAAGTGTGAAAGAAAAATTAAATTGTAATTTCTCTTTCTGAACACCCTCTTTTTTTTTTTAAATGTTAAGCGAGACCAGATATATATATTTATCATCATCAATCTATGGAGAGCAGTTTTTTTTAAAACTTTTTAAAAGTTATTTTTGGGTTAAAATGTAAAGTAAAAAATTTATTTTCCTTTGTTTACAGAAGAGTGGATTGGTCCCCTGCTGAGGATTCGCTCTTACTCTTGTGCAAAGTGAGCTCTGCCTACCTATTTCCTCACAAGAAGGGCCAGATCATTACTTTTTGCGTGGTACGTGATTTGCTTCATAGCCGCTTCCCGGAATCCCGGAATAAAACATCCAAGGCATGTCAACGAAGGATTAATTATATCCTTAAAAATCCTGCCACAGAAGAAAATGTAGCAATAATTCTGGAAGAAATTAAACAAGACGAAGAAATTGCAAATAAATTTAAGGTAGTTATATCCTTTTTGAGGAGGGACGCTTTCTTCTATTTAATATTATTTTATTATATATATTACTATTGCGTTATATCTCTACACTATATTTTAAATACTTGAATATGTTATTTAATATGTCAAATACCTTAATTCTATGGTGATATTTTTAATCATTATTATTATTATTATTATTATTATTATTATTATTATTATTATTATTATTATTATATATTAATGTTTCAGCCAGCCAAGCTGAGTTACACGTTACCAATGTTATCCAAATTATACGTGAACACCTTCAAAGAACTTGTGAACCGCTTAGTCGTGAAATACGCTTCCAATGAGAGCAAGGATACTCCCGATTTACCAGACAATTATTCAGAATTTCAGAAAAGGTTTAAAGTTATTCGAACTTCAAATTCTCTGAAGAAAGGCCCTAAACTTAATGAATTGACATCTGTTGATGACATAGATCATTATGTCGTTAACGCTTTAATATTCGTAAGTTTATATATATATATATATATATATATATATATATATATATATATATATATATATATATATATATATATATATATATATATATATATATATATATATATATATATATATATATATATATATATATATATATATATATTCTTCTCCATCTTTTCCCAGGAAGGGTTTTCACCCTGTCAGTGGGACCAGCATATTTCGCCATCTGCTCTTAAAAGTCTTCTTAGATTGCTCTAAAAAATAATGTTTTTTGGCTTATTGGTTTCATTGCCAGTCCTTTAGTTTTATTTAAACTCCCGTGTATTGTCTTGACCTTTTCAGTGAGTTACCCTTCTACGTCTAACCTCTAAACACTTTCTCAAAGAGCTCTCCAAAAGATCATGCTTCTCGGAGCTATGGTTTCCCATGGTCAGTTGTTGTTGGAATTGTTGCATGCAGTAAACAATAATTATCGAGCCGGTTTGCTTTTGGACTCTCCTCGCATAATCCAACCTTATCTCCTAATCCAAACTTACTATATATATATATATATATATATATATATATATATATATATATATATATATATATATATATATATATATATATATATATATATATATATATATATATATATATATATATATATATATATATATATATATATTTAAATAAACATAAGTTGTCATTGCTCATTTTCATACTTTTCTCTCTACAATATAATTTAATCGTTAAATATATACCTTGCTATTTTCTTAGATTCTAAAGATTCCATACAAGCACTTTCTATTTTATAGTTCCACAACCCGTTGGTGAAAGACATATTAAACTGGGTCCACTAGTTTTAAGACCGCTTGTCGATTGGGAAATTTTTCTGGGTTCTTTCCACGTTAGAATAAATAGAAACGATGCAACTGACGTTTAACTAAAAGCAGCATGCGAACATATATTCTTGTTACCTCTTTTCTCCTCCCTCTTCGAGACTCCTATTTCCTTTTTAAATTCTCGTTCTTCAAAAAATGTCTATAAATTGGAAGATTACACCTTTACAACTAAGTCTTGATTTATTAGTAGCTTAAGAAATTTACCACCTTTAATGCGAAACAGTAGATAATGCAATTTTTTTTATTCCCTTCGTCCTAAATGTGAGGTATGAAACTAGGTACTTTTTCTCAGTGAAGAGTACAATTAAAGGTTGAAACTCTTAGTGGAATATAAACGCTGGTATAAGTAAATGGTTTCTAAAACCGTAAAATTAGAGAAATTTAACTTCAAAGAATTTCCTATGAAAGTTTCATATCAAGGAGGAACCCAGAAAGTTTTATAAATGGGCGTTCTTGGTCACTTTGGCCAGATATGTGGCGCCATCTTGCTAGCAAAACGAAAGTCATGTTATATTTTGCTCAGTCGCTCTGAATCATTTAGAAAAGAATCTGCTTTCAGTGATTCATTAAATAAATTGCTGTACTCCAATTCACAGGAAGTTAAGAAAAAATCTGTATAACAGAAAATCATCGTCATGTCATTCGGAATTGCTGAGAAAGGCTTATGTCCACACGGAGCATAATTATTATGAGAAGCCTGGTATGCGAGATGAAAGTATTTAACGAATGCGACATTGTTAAGGTGTATGACCATGCTACTACCCTAAAGGGTTTTCGCCGAAATATATGCAGAAGAAACATTTTTAAATTTTGTCTACCCCTACATGAGTTACGGCAAAATCTCTGAAATTAAAGAATGATTTGCCACCAAACACTTGGAATGATTTCTATACAGTGTAATGGACGATTATTGTGTTCGAAAATATATATTTATAGGTTATCACATCGTCATATTTAAAAAAAAAAATTATCCCAATAACTTGCTTTCTGATTCCAGCTAAAAAAAATGCCATAAATTTCCGTATTGTATGTATTTGGTAATTAGTCAATTGCGATGTTTTGCTCTTTACTACTATTGGTACCCTCCTCGGCTTATATTTCAAAGTGACCTTTATTTTGTGAAAGTTAAAATGTACAAAAATATGACCTTTTTGAGCTTGATTATTCTAAGTACACATTAATAAATTAAAGAAAACATTAAAAAATGTACATAAATTATTGATTATTATTATTATTATTATTACCCAACTTAACAAGACCAATTTCAATGTTATTTTAAACAGAGTTCTTTATGCACAAAACAAGATCGGGAGTCATGGGCGTATCAGCTGTATTTAGCTTATCAAAAATATCCTCAGAAACTGTTAAATACCGTATTGACATCTATCCGAGAGGCAAAGATGATTAGCTACAAAAAGTATTACAATAGATCGAAATATATTCGCACATGCTTGCCTCTCTCTACGTCACCTTTCCAGCTTTCTCTGACGTTCATTTACATGTTTCATATGAAGGTTAGTAGTGTTTTGCAATTATACATAATATTAATTTGTTTTAATAATTCTATAAAGATTATTAAGTTTGGTATACTGATGGATGAGGTATTAACCTGTAGTACATTCATATTATGAATTGAAAAAATATTCTTCAAATGCATTAAATTACTTATGTTAACGGCTCTTAGTATGTTTATAAACTTAATTGCTAATTCATTTAACTAATTCTATTATTTTTATTGTATTGTTGTTTTGTAAAATCTCTGCTTGTTATTTAAACATTCAGTTTTATAATATCTTTTTAAATGCTATAAATTAATATAGGTGTGTAAATTATAATTAATTAACATTGATATTTATTTTATTAATCTTTTTCATCCAGTATACATACGATATATTTGGAAGTTGTTGGAATATGGTGAAGATGATTCGTGAATTCCAAAGTTCAGACTCTTGCTAAAATGGTGCAGCATCAAAGCGATTTAGAGAAGCAGCTTGCCAATAGTCAATAGCTCTTCTGATGTAAAAACGCCTGTTAAACCACGAAGAAGGAGAGGTCGTAAAATCGGAATCAGAAGTCAAATGCCATGGAAGAGGCAGGCCTAGAAAGTATGAAGAAACCCTCCACGATAATGGAAACGAGCAACCAGAATTCTAAACTCTCAGGAAAGACGAGGATGAAGTTAAAATTGTTGAAGAGGAAAGGGGCGTTAGTTTAACATCAAACCTGGATGGTGGCTACTGTTCTTGCATTCTTTCTTTTTCTGCTAACAGACGAATTAAATATTCCATAGTTATTCCTGATCAAGTTAGTAGCCATAGACAACCAGAACCAAGAGAAGGCTGGCCTTCAAAACAAACTATTGGAGAAGATAGAATATAGAGAGTTTGTGTCAGGGAAGAAATTTGATCTTTCTGAGCAATTGAGCAAAACCTTTTTTCCTAATGATGAGGATATTTATACCGACAAAAGTGACGTCAATGGAGAAGCTTCCGCAAAAACCAATGAGCATTTGCACTTATCCTCTGGTGTTTATCAAGAGGAGTTATCAAATGGTGCAAACATGGATGAAGATGATGAATCATTTGGTAGTATGTTCATAAGATTTTTGCGCAGATAGTTTAAATATTTATAGTAATTATAATAAATTATTAATATTATTATTATTATTATTATTATTATTATTATTATTATTATTATTATTATTATTATTCAGAACGGAAGAGAGAATTTTTTGAAGAAAATAGCATCCCTTCTAAAATGTTAAAATTATCTCACTTTGACACTAATACTGAAGGTATATATATATATATATATATATATATATATATATATATATATATATATATATATATATATATATATATATATATATATATATATATATATATATATATATATATATATAATACCAATGAAACTGTTTGTTTTATGTCTGTATTTTGACAGACATCTTACATGGTCAGAACACGAAAGGTGCCTGCCTATCTAGAGAATGCTACTTCCTAAGGTTTCAGAGTGAATAACTATTATAGACATTTACAGTCTTAGAATGAGGTAACAGTGGGTGCAGTTTGTCAAGTGCAGCTATTAATGCAGAGATATCTGTCTGTTGGCAAGCTTATAAATTATCATGATGTTCTTATATTGCCGGTGCAGCTTTCTCTTTTCTCGTTCTTCCCATGCACATTTTTGTTTAATCATTGTTGTATGTAACTTTAACTTTCGAGTAGAAGAACAAAAGATATTGGTGCTTTTGCTGGTGAGAGAACCAAATTGGTAAAATTTATAATGCCTCACAGTAGGGTGAAAAATATCCCTTTGCGGATAAAAAGGAGTACAACAGTAACTTAACAGAATGATACCCTATCTGCATGGTTTTAACTCCATTCAGATGTTGATGTTGATGCTGACGAAAGGTTAGGACTAAGTACGGTCAACACCTTAGGTTAATGGTATCTTTCCATGTAAACCATTCAACCGGAATCAGGAGAGAAGGATAACAAATTGTAACAATCAAGAGATTTCAGCACATGATTATATTTCAAAAACCTAAACTTTCATAAGTATAGGCATAGTAAATAGATATTAACCAGTATGGTAGATCTAATGGCAAAATTGGAGACTACATACGTCACAACCGACCTTTGAAAGTTAGAGAGAGAGAGAGATTGTAAACTGATAATGACCTCATATTTTTATTGTATTAGTTCCGCCTAACGAATGTGGATGCAAACTTATATATATATATATATATATATATATATATATATATATATATATATATATATATATATATATATATATATATATATATATATATATATATATATATATATATATATATATATATTTATCACCATCACTCACGGGCAGAGCCCAATTCGAGGAGTGTAGTTCTTAGCCAGGGAAGTTGAGTTATGTTATTTCTGACCAAGATGATAGGTTACACAGATTTTTGGGTTTTACATAGGGAAACCCTGCTCCGGTACAGACCAATCAAGTTTTTTTTTTACCACCAGTGGGCGTGGTTTCGAATCCTTGATAGGCGACCTTCTCTGTAGGAGCAATTTAGAGAGAATGTGATATTGTATGTATTGAAATAGCGTGGAATGTTGTAAGTGTTGGCTATGTTTTTAAGCGATTTGTGAGTATTGAGATTCTCATATTGCCCATTCCGTTACGTTACTGAAACTTACATAATACTCTCTTAAAAAAAAAAAAATCATTGAGAAACAAAAATACTTTACACTCGAGATGTAAAAATAAAAGAGCTTAAAAAAAAATAAAACTCATAGGAAACTGCTTTTCAAGTTTTTAAATTAATGTTCGCTGTTGGAGGAGGAGAACTTTATAAGGAAATTCTTTTCTAAGATCTGCTGGAATGATCAAAACAATCAATTATTATTATTATTATTATTATTATTATTCAAAGTCAAAGGAAGTAAAGAAAATGTAATTTTAGGTGGTGTTTCAAACTTTGGCAGTATATATATATATATATATATATATATATATATATATATATATATATATATATATATATATATATATATATATATATATATATATATATATATATATATATATATATATATATATATATATATATATATATATATATATATATATATATATATATATATATATATATATATATATATATATATATATATATATATATATATATATATATATATATATATATATATATAATTATATTTTAAAAAAAAAAAAAAAAAAAAAAAAAAAAAAAAAAAAAAAAAAAAAAAAAAAAAAAAAAAAAAAAAAAAATTTATTATTATTATTATTATTATTATTATTATTATTATTAATTTTTATTAACTAAATTAATTAAATTTAAGACTAAATTAATTGGTGAATTAAAAGGTAAACACTAAGATTACATCACTTAAAAATTAAATTTTTAGGGAAAATTTTATTAATAATAATAATAATAATTAAAAAGAAAATATTGAGCTGAAGCTTGAAAGGGGAACTATGACTTTCATTAGTGTGTGTGTGTGTGAACGGCTGAGCTATTTTGTGATTTTGTATTGAGCGATTGCTAAAAATGTTTATTACACTGTTTGAGGTGTTAGTAAAAGGTAAAAGAAAATGTAAGTTTGAAAGAACTGATAAATAGAGGTAGGGCAAGGTTATATGTGCTTATTCATATTCAGGAAATTTCCAAGGAAGGGATTTACAGGGTGTCACAAAACCATAAAAAGATCTTGAGAATTAATAGTAGGGATAGAGCAAGTTTGTATGTGCTTTTTCATATTCAGGAAACTTACAAGGAAGGGATTTACAGGGTGTCACAAAACTATAAAAAGGTATTCGAGACTTCTAGTCAGAAAATTTAAGACTTTGTAGTATTTGCTGTCAAGCGAATTGAGAGGTAAAAAAGAGGAACAATAACTTTTTGTAGTTAATCTAAAACACGAATATTGTTAAAAGGTTAAAACCTTTTAGGATATATGTTGTAGTTTTAGATGGGAGAAATAGAATTAGAAGAGGTATTACACATCTATATTAATGAGTAGTTTTAATTTTTACAAGAAGGCAAAATAATAATGGAATTTAGAGTTTACCTTTTTGTATTATTATTTATCTCATAAAGCATTTGTGGAATTCAGATAGCCTAAGTATATTATTATTATTATTATTATTATTTACAGCAAAACAGCAATTCCCGAATCCGAATGTATATGATGAGAGAAATGAGTGAGTTCGCTACATCAGTTCGCTTGCGACAATGTTTTTATCAATACCTGTGAAATTTCTTGTAGCCTCAAAACACCCGATGACCTCGATATAACAAATTTACTTCAAGGAGATGTCAATGTGACTGATAAACTAATGCCCGTGTCGAAAGAAGCTGTAGATTCGGTTTTGGCAGAAAGAAAGAAGTAAGATTTTGTTCAGTGTATAAATTTTAGATTAATTTAAAATATTAATGTTAATGAGGTAGCTTTTTTTTTTTTTCCTTGCTTGCTTATTTACTCACTCTTCACTGTTTTATTATGTAATTTTTTTCTATTAGCCCAAAATATGTCAA
>SEYY01018687.1:60000-77500 GCA_009176605.1 Armadillidium nasatum | reverse complement strand
AAAATAACCAGAATCACTATGCAAATGTGTCAGAATATTCTGGATTTGGTTAGGTCTTAGTCATCTGACATCAACTTTTTGAAATCAGTTGACATTTATTTGTCAAAATCGAAAACTCGTAAAGTTGAGATTTTTAAGAATATTTGAGTTTCTTTTTGGTAAATTACTAGATATATTTCAATTACTACCGACTATTGCATCTAAAGTTTTCTCTACCTCTAGCTGTGTCTTGTTCTAAAGTTATCTTACTGACTTGAGTAGAGTGATATACAGGTCGAGTCTGGAAGAACGCAGCAAATTGTGTGTGTACTCTACACTTAAAAATGCCCGAAACTTCCATCGATGGTCTGACGAAAATACCCACTAAATAGTTAAAACAAATTGTTCGGCATCGTTTTTCAGCTAACGTATGGTGTGGGATTGTCGATAGCATTTAATCGGTTCTTTTATTATTGAGAATTGTATAATAGGAGAACGTTATCTGGAATTTTTGCAAAATGAGTTTTACAAGGTCTATTAAAAGATATTACTTTAAACATAAGAAATGCTATGCACTACTACCAACAAGATGAAATATAATATAACATATAATATATATATATATATATATATAATATTATATATAATATATATAATATATATATATATATATATATATATATATATATATATATAATATATATATATATATATATATATATATATATATATCACTGTCTAAACCTTCTCGCTGGCGCCTGTCGGGTGCTGCTACTCCAGAATCTTAAATCTTCTTCACGCATTTCTGTCCTCAAACATTCGGGTCTCTTCCCCTTCTTCTAGTGTCTTGCTCCTTTGTAGTATGGCTTCTGAAACAGGCTCCATCCATCTCTTCCTCCTCCATTCTCTTCACGTGACCAAACCATCTCAACTGGTTTCTTTCCATGCTCTCCAAAATTGATTCCACCCAAAGTTCCTCCCTCACCAGTTCACTCTTCATCCTATCTCTCAGCGATACTCCCTCGATGGCTGAGTTCTCTCATTTCCGCTGCTTCTGTATTCTATTGTCCAACATTCTGAACCGTACAACAATATTGGTCTCGGTATTGTTTTAAATATTAGTACCTTCACTTCTGTTTGCTTTCCTCTCTGCTTTAGCAGCAGGTACAGCATTCCCACAATCTTTGAAAATTTTCCTATTCTCTCCCTCAGCTCGTTCTCCAGTCTTCCTTTTTCGTCGAACACCACACCCAAGTATTTAAATTTACTCGCCTGCTTAAGTCTAGTCTCCTTTATGTTCACAACTATCTCTTCTCTCTTCCTTGCTATTACCATTACCTCTGTTTTCTCTCAGTTTATCTTCATGCCCATTAAGTTCAACACATCATTCCACCTATTCACAGCTTCCTGAAGATCCTCAGTTCCAGATGTTATCACTGCCGCATCATCCTCGTATACTAACGTCTGTTCTCTATTCTCTTTTATGCATATTCTTTTAAGGCAACTGTCCAGGTACAATGCGAAAAGCAATAGTAACAATACATTGCCCTGCCTCACCCGATCTTCACTCCAAACCATTTCTTCGCTTCCTCCTCCTCCTCTGACCATATTTATAGGTTTTTCGTAAATGCTCTTAATAGCTGTTAATTTCTTCGGAATGTTGTACGCTGGGTCTTCTAATACTCTCCACAGTCTTTCCCTTTTTATCCTATCGAAAGCGTTTTCTAAGTTTATGAATGTTGCATATGTTTTCTTATTCTATTCTGTTTTTCTCCGTCAGCATCTTCATACGGAGAACCGTGTTGCCATTTTCCAGTTTTATCTTCAACCTTCATCATCAATCTTCTTTCCAAGATCTCGTATATCTTACTCGCTCCTACTAACAACACTATTCCTTTCCTCTATAATTTCCACATTCTCTTCTATCTCCTTTTTTATGTATTGGGCAGATTACTGTTTTCCGACATTCTGTTGGCATTTTTCTTTCTTCCCACACCTTGTTGAATATCAATGTTAACCATTTAGTTATTCCTTCCCCTGTCTTCAATAACTCGTTACCCAGTTCATCGTATCTTGCACTATTCCCGTTTCTTAACATTTTAATTGCCTCTCTCACCTCTTCTATCTGGATCAATCTAATTTCTTCTAGTCCTGGTCTTTTTCTCGGGGTGCCTCCACTATTTCCGCCTCCTCCTCTTCCTGCACACTCAGCAACTCAAAATATTCTCTCCATCTTTCTGCTACCTCTGTCTCCTCCAGAAGCGGTTCGCTCTCTTTATTCTAAACCACATGTAGTTTTGGTTCTTTGCTTGCTTTCATGTTCTTGGCCATTCCATATACAAGTTTTCTTGCGCCCTTCATATCCTCCTTCAATTCCCTTCCTATTCTGATCCATATGGAATCTTCACAGGTATTTCTTCTTGTCACATCTCCTGCATTATTTCTTGCTCTCACATATTCTCTTCTACTTTCCTATATTCCTTGTTCTTAAGAGTTTCAGGCGTTCTTAACCTCCTCATGTAACCACACCGCCCGCTTCCTCCGATTTTCTTCTTTCCCATTATTTCTCTTGCAGCCCGATCTACTTCTTCTCTAAAGGCTTCCCAGCTCTCTTCCACAGTTTCCTGTTCTGTCCTTCTTTCATATTCCTGAGTAATTCTTTCATTAAATTCTTCTGTAACTCCCTCCTCCTTCAGCTTCTCCAAACAGTATCTCTCTCTTTTACTTTCCTTCTTGGTTTCTTCAGACTTCCACCTCAATTTCCCCAATACCATTTTATGATTCGAATCTGGAGAGGTTGTGGGCCCACTTTTCACATATTTGAAGATTCTCTTGTCGTTTGGTCAACATCATGTCAATCATTGACTTCTCCGTGTACCTCTTCTTCTGGACTACACCTATACCACGTCCATTTCTTGCTATCTTCATGTTTGAAGAAACTATTCATTATAGCCAATACTGTTTCTTATGGGAAAATCAATAAGATGTTCACCTTCAATGTATCTCTCTTCCACTCCATGCATTCCTAGCACAGTCTCCTCCCCTTCTCTACGTATTCTAACATTAACGTTCAAATCGCCTATAATTATTTTCTTCTCTCCTCTCACCGCATCATATGTCTGTTGGAGTTCGTTTCTTAAATCTGCCTTCTCTTCTATTGGTCTTCCCTGGTGTGATGCATACACTTAAATTATGCTCATCGTTTCTCCCTCCAATTTCAATGTCATCGCTATTATTCTTGTCATTTACTAACATTGTATCCATTACGTTTCTATACAGCTCTGGATTTCATTATGATCGCCACTTCATGCCTTCTCTCCTCTTCCTTTGTACATGGCACCGCAAATTCCTAGCATATCCAAATTTCTCTCTTCCATCAAGTCCGCAGTCTGCTCTTCCTTTTATGTGAATGTGCTAGCATTTACAGTTGCGATTCGGTATCGTTTCTTATTCAGTGGTCCATTATCGCTCAGTCGTAAATTTTTGATTCTCTCCTGTCGACGTAGCATTGGTTTATCAAGCAGTTTCTTTTTTATGTAACCGGCTTGCTAGGCCTGTTGCCACAACCTCCAAATGCTGGAAGGCACATGGGAAGAGACAAATTGCTGATAAGTCTTCCCAATCAACCCTATATTGGTATATATTGAAGTCTAGTTGCAAGACAATGATTCTGATGTCATATTGAGTCACGTTTGAAATAATCAATATTCAAATTCAAATTAACATATATTTAATTCTAAAACATTTTATCTTAATTTATTTTGTTGCTTCAAAAGAATTTTTTATTTGAATTAAAATTTACTATTTACTTTAATGTTGAAAAAAGTAAATTTATTTACGTTTATTATTTATAATTTTTTGAAGTAGATATTATTACAGTATATATATATTTACTTAATTTTTAATAAGAGCTGACCAAAGCAAACATCCTGCTACAAAAAAAACAAAAACAAAACAGGATCTGCATTTCCAGTCACACAAAATCTGGGGAAAAGTTAGTATTTATTCACAAATGCAGTAAAAGACTAATCTTCCCAAATAATTCTACTACCAAAATTATTTAATTTTAGATAAATACCCGTAGTATTAATCCCTAGATTAGTTTAATTACTCATAACGAAGGATCAGATTTTTTATTTTTTTTTTGCACTCTAGAGGATAAACTAATGTCAAAAACTCTGAAATTTTAATTTCTAGAATTATATTGTGGGGCTGTACAGTACACAAATAAGATTCTGATAATTGTTCCACAGCATGAGTTCCCAAACTGTACTTTTGATCTCAAAAGTATTTCAGCGGAGGTGGATCCAATAAATTAAACATGTTTAAAGTTTAAAAAGTAGTAATCATATTTAAGGTTGATGCCAAGATATGTGAAACAAATACTACAATTCATTTAAATAAGAACTTAAAAAGTTTAAATAAATAAACTTACTTGAATATAAAGGATGATATTGCTACTTCAAAAACATTTCTGAAATGGCTATCATCACCGGACAAATTCAAGTAAAGTTCTGGCACTACATCCATTCATTTTCAATAATTTGATATTGTTAAGTTGAGAGAACGCTTCTTCACAAAAAGCAAGCAGTCGAAACTGGCAATAAAAGTGTCTCTGGTTTTAATGCAAGTTCATCTTAGTCGCATCTAATACCTAATCAAAGAGTTTATAAGTTAATTTTAACCAAAGCGTCTAGTGAGGCATCCCAGATCTCAAAATACCTGCTTTCGTCCTTTACTGTTAAAATATTTAATACATTGAATATCTATAATGAATGGAAATGTTTAAATGGCTTTTCATGTCACGTGATACATAAAAGTTCCTCCTAAAATGTCTTGTAACTTTCCTGTAAAAAGGACAAGGTCAACGAACCTCATATTTTGAACCACTGTAATACAAGAATGAGTAGATAACATGATTGAAAAATTAAAAAGTATTCAAGATAATACTAATAACACTACCAGTAGTCATTAATTTTTCAAACCTAATAGCCACTCACCAAAGAAAATTACGTATAATACGAGACTGGATATTAATTATATGTAATAACCCAACCAATGGGAAATGCATATTCGTTCTTGGAGTGAAAGGAAAATTGGAAGGAAAGTCATAAGTTTGGGATGGTCGGGATAAATAATCTCTCGTACATAAGGAAATATCTCGAGGGGCGTTAAGACATTATTAGGTATCTAACATAGGTGATAAAGTGAAACAAAATTGAAGCAATCGAAAAGAAAGAAATATTTAAAACATGAAAAGGAAATGGAAAAACTAAAGATAATTAAAATCTTACCTTTCGGCTACGGTAAATGTACTTCAATATTTGAACATCTACCGAGCTAGAACAAAACCCAAATACTAATTAATTTAATAACCTTCACGTAAATAAATTGGTTCCTAACTCAAAACCAAATTCCATATTCGAAAACCTTTGGGTCTTACCTCTACAAAATCACCACCTTAATATATATATATATATATATATATATATATATATATATATATATATATATATATATATATATATATATATATATATATATATATATATATATATATATATATATATATATATATATATATATATATATATATATATATATATATATAAACTACTAAAAAAAATTGCTGTTACATTAAATATTCATCCTAAGAGTGAAAATAAAATAAAATAAAAATAGTCGAAATCATTTAAAAATATTTAATATTTCATTGTACATATACAATATTAACATTTTTTTTACATTAAAAAATATCATCCTTCCCATTAGATTATTATCACGAATTTTTTTTTTTGAAGACTATAAAATAGCAACAAAATAATAATAATTTACTGTAAAATATCAATTAAAAAAAAAATAAAAAAAAACAGGCAAATAATTTGTTAATTATATAAAAACTCCAAATAAGAATTTCTAAGCAACAAAATTATCAAAATATAGGAATGAATATAATTTCACACAGCACACTCTCAAAGACACGCGATAATAATAATAATAATAATAATAATAATAATAATAATAATAATAATAATAATAAGGCCTCAAAGTTCCACAGCCATTGAAGAAATTTCTTTTTTTTGCTAAATGGAAAAAATTATGGACTTATAAATTGAAATTAATTTATATATTCTAATTTACCTAATTTTCTTTGTACGAAGAAACCTTAAATCTATGGCCTATATATATATCAAAATAAATAAATTAAAAATAATATTAATAATAATAATAATAATAATAATAATAATAATAGCTTCAAACATTCCCACTCCCCATTTTAAAATGGAATTTCCCCAAACATTATATATATTTTTTTTTGCAATAAAATAAATAAATAATAATAATATTGCTATAAAATTATAAAAAATAAACTTTAACATAAATTAACTTTACATTTTATATAATAAAAAATAACATATAAATATATATAATATAATATATATATATATATATATATATATATATATATATATATATATATATATATATATATATATATATATATATATATATATATATATATATATATATATATATATATATATATATATATAAAGTGTCATTCATTTACAACACAGAATCTGAAATAAAAGAAATCTTCATACATTCATTACAAAATTTTAACAGAACATTGTGCTCCCATTATGCATTTATTATGTCTAAATATTTCTCTCTAGAAATATTTTTCTAACTATTCAAAAACGGTGGCAAAAAAAAGACACACACACACACAAAAGAAAACTGTTACAAACTTATATATGAAAAAAAAAAATAATAATAATAATAATAATAATAATAATGACCTGTAACCAGAGAAAACTGAAAATGCACCCGTAAAATCAAATAAATAAATAAATATATGTCACTTCACACTTTCGCGGGGAAATCGGCAACGTTCCTTCACATTTTCGCGCCAAATTTCAGTCAGTCAGTCAAAACCAGTATAAAATACAAACTTTACATTAAGCAACGTATGGATATTATTAATACAAATAATCTCTTCATTAAAAAAAAAAAAAAAAAAAAAAAAAAAAAGTTAAAATTATTTAAAAATAATTAATATATATATATATATATTATATATATATATATATATATATATATATATATATATATATATATATATATATATATATATATATATATATATATATATATATATATATATATATAATATATATATATATATATATATATATATATATATATATATATATATATATATATATATATATATATAATATATATATATATATATATATATATATATATATATATATATATATATATATATATATATATATATATATATATATATATATATATATATATATATATATATATATATATATATATAAAACTACTATTGCTGTTACATTAAATATTAATGATTTAATTAAAATAGATGACAATTATGGATGATGATGATTAATAAAAATAATAATAATACTAATACTAATAATAATAATAATATAATAATAATAATTTACAATTCCCTTAATCTCTGGAATATCGCATCATGTGAGGCAGTTGAATCCTGCTTCGCATTATTAATGGACTGAGATTGTTGTTGTTGTTGTTGCTGTTGATGTGCATTACTGGTGATTATTTCCCGATCTCGTCCTTCTAAACCCGTAGGAATCCCCGGCCTTTTGTTTCGGGACCGCGATGGTCTGGTAACATTTTCTTTTTCATTCCCGTCAAACAGTATCACTTCCGTTCTGCAATCATCAATTAATTATCCAAATTACTAGAAAGCTTTCTTTTATTATCCACAGATTCTTTGCTAGTAGTGTGTGTGTGCGTGTTTTTTTTTTTTTTTTTTTGCAAATAAAATGTTTTATATTAAAATTAATTTCGGGCTGGTGTAGCCAATCCAAACACTACCAACTCGAATTCCCATTTATATTTACGACTTATACAACATTGCAGTGGAAGGGAACTTTAATGGGAACTCCTATGATGATGATGATTGTTCGTGGGCTTATTTTATTTTAAATATGGATTGTTGGGGAGTGTTTTACTTTTTTTTTTTTTGTTTATGTTCCATAATTTTTTAGTGTTGTAATTTTTTGTTGGGTTTTAGGATTTTAAGCGAATTTTACACCTAAAGATTGCCAGCTTTTTAAGATAAGTACTTTTGACATTTTCAATTTTTAAGATTTTTTTTTTTTAAGGTTAAGGTTTAAGAGTTATGAACAGTTTAACTTATTTTGATGAGTTTGTCACAACAGAACATTATATAATTTTAAATCCAATTAAATCTTTTTCTAAAATTTCATATTTTAATATGCAACATATACCATTAAATTTCTTATTACATTTATTAAAGCACTTGTAAATCATTAAGATATTCAAACACAATGTCCCTACTACTACTACTACTAACTAATAATAATAATAATAATTTTGGGCAAAGGTTTTCATTTCTAACTTTATCCCTATCTAAATTGTGGTATGTTGAAATGGCGTATTTAACTTCCTAAACACTTTATCCTTGTCCATGTTTTACAAGTTAATTTCCAAGTAATGGAATACTACTATTGCTCTTCTCACAAACCCAAGTATCTATATATTCATTCTATAACTTTTAATATATATAACTATACCTTTATTCCATAATTTCCGTTTAAAGGGAGAAGTTGCTAGGGCGGCTTTAAAGAAGCTGGGAATACTGTTCAGATTGTGGGAATTTTTTTCTTTGAACAGTTGCTCCAATTATATAAGGGTCTTATTCGCCCTTGTATGGAGTAGTGTTCTCACATTTGGGGGAGGGGGACTCCTGTTCCACCTCTCTTTTGGAAAGGGTTGAGTGAAGGCTAAGAGATTAATAAACTGTCCGCTCCTTTCAAACTCACTTGACTCTTTATCTCTGCGACGTGACGTTGGTGAACTATTTCTTTTCTGTAGGCAACTACAATGGCAGGTGCTCGAAGGAAACTGACCTCTCGCATTCCACCACCATTGCGTCGTCCTCGTAGCACAAGGGGAGCCATGCTTTTGCATGGATTTTGTGTGAATATGGTAAACCCCAGGCTTGTCCGTTGTGGTGCCCCCTACTTTCCAGTCACTTCTGTTCTGTAGAACTTTCTGCCATCATCTGTTTTTCCTCCTGTATTTAATCTTCCTCTCTTTAAGGCCTCCGTCTGCACCCATCTAAGAGATTTGCGTTAGTCGGAATTGGGTGGGTTTGTTTTATTTTTTATTTCTGCCCCCTCCTTGAAAAGGGCTTGGCCCGTGAGCGGTAGTTAATATTTATAATATATATATATATATATATATATATATATATATATATATATATATATATATATATATATATATATATATATATATATATATATATATATATATATATATATATATATATATATATATTGCAACAAACTGAGATTAATTAAATCTACAAGCAACATTTCTAATGCCCATTTAAGTTATTTTAAGTTTATTACTGAATGTCAATTTATACTTATTTTTACATTCTTAGAAAGTAAATCCTTACCCTAAGCAAACGAATTGCATGTCGAGTTCACTGAGCAACTGATTCAAAATTCTCCATTTAGAAAATGGCAATAATTGAAATTTTAAAATTTTGAATATCATCACTTCTGAAGTTGAGGTGTGCAATATTACCTTTATACAGATTTGTGAGCAGAGGACGGAAGGGAAGGGGGGGGGTGTCATGAGCTGAACAATTTGAGTAACTAAAAACATGATTCTGACCAAGGTTGTGGGATCATGTCTCAGTTGGCGAAGTCGAATTGGACAAGTGTAAAAACTACCAACCCTTCTTTTATAACAAAAAAATAATCAAAATTCCTGAAAACTAAATGTCTCATCAAACCTATACCATTTTTTTCAAAAGCATCCAACAAACTAACCTACATATACCTCATGCAACCCAACCAGAGGAAAACTAAACTGACAATCATAAATAATAATAATAATAATAAAAAAAAATCTGGTTCATTAGTCCAAATTCGAGACAAATCCCTCTATCCTTGACCCATCAATGAGTTTGTCACAACAGAACATTTATAATTTTAAATCCAATTAAATCCTTTTTCTAAAATTTCATATTTTAATATGCAACATATACCATTAAATTTCTTATTACATTTATTAAAGCACTTGTAAATCATTAAGATATTCAAATACAATGTCCCTACTACTACTACTACTACTACTAATAATAATAATAATAATAATATGAAAACTTACAGTTTCATCATCTCTTTATTTCCTGAAGGGGACTGCGCCGTTAGACCAGACCTTGAACGACTCCGGTTTAGCTGCTGCGCCCGTCTCTCTGCTGTAATAATAATAATAATAATAATAATAATAATAATAATAATAATAATAATAATAATAATAATATACAAATAAATATATCTATAAGTATATATATATATATATATATATATATATATATATATATATATATATATATATATATATATATATTATATATAATATATATATATATATAATATTTTTTTTTTTTTTTTTTTTTTTTTTTTTTTTTTTTTTTTTTTTTTTTTTTTTTTAATTTTTTTTTTTATTTATTAATATTATTTTATTATTAAATAATTATTAACTATATTTATAAATATACAAAAATGTACATTTAAATTTTTATTAAGTTTTATTGATAAGTTTTTATTATTTAAAGAAAATGGGTTATAGGAAAATAATTTTCTATTATATATATATATATATATATATATATATATATATATATATATATATATATATATATATATATATATATATATATATATATATATATATATATATATATATATATATCAGTAGGGGTAAGTGTTTCAGGTGGTTACGTACAGGTTTATTGCTTTCCAACCTATCAAAATAAAAAGGCTAAAGCACTAAGAAATTACTTAATTAAAAAAATGCATTTGCAAATACAGAGGAAGAAAATGTAGCACATAAATATTTGAAGAGTTTATCAAACCATAAAAAAAACAACAACAAAAACACACCATTATAAAAGAAGAAAAAGAAAAAGAAAAAAAAAATATCAAATTCACACAATTTAAATATCTTACCCACACAAGGCACTGGCATTTCTGGTGCCTGTCAAAATTAAAAAAATTTGAGTTTTTGGGTTTCATTTCTACTTTTAAAAAAAAAAAAAAAAAAAAAATTTTTTTTTTTTTTTTTGAGGCGGAAAAAAGGCGAATCCAAATACCATTTCTTTCTGAATATTACATATTGACAAAAAGACCACATCAAAGTACTTCAAAACAATTAATGTTTAAAAACAACTTTGTAACCAAACAAATAATTTTTAAGTTACCTAAATTTTAAAAATGATTGATCAATTGTGCCGTGTAATTACAGATGAGAAAAAAATACGAGGTGCATTTAAAAGTGAGTCTGGTTGGGTGTTGGGTAATATAAGTAATCAAACCTAAGCATGCACAAAAAATTTGAAGCATCATCGAAAGTCATAGTCGGATATTGGTGAAGTGTTAAAATAAAGTTATCCTAGTCATATAAGAATAGATGTTTTTTTTTTGTAAGTGAATTTCCCTATAGACTTATTAGTGAATTTTATGAACCTATATACGAATGAGAGAAAAGAATTAAACCTATACTCTGAATAAAAGTAGTTAAGTGTCACAACAATTGTCTAGGTGAAGAGTACCATTTAAAAGCGAGTCCATGCAAAGCCAAATAAAAAAATTTCCCAATCAAGTTTTACATATTCACAATTTAAAAAAAACATGTAAACACAAAATAAAAATGGACGAATACCAGCAAAAGACAATATACAAGAAAAAAAATGCAATAAGAGAAAATTAAAGAATATAGATGCATTTAAGATAAAATTAACGGAAAAACTATTATTTCGAAAAGAAAATAACGAAAGCCATGTCTCACTACAAACAATCAACAAATAGCAAAAGCGTTCTTGGCAGAAAAATATTAAAAACATGAACAACATTAAAAACATCTTTTTTTTCGTAACAATTGTCTACTTAGGGTCAACCAGTTATTTCAAACGCACTCGTATTTTTTTCATTACAACAAAATGATAGTAATAAATAAATTTTAACAAAGACACACGCGCAATACAATTTAAATAATAATAACAATAATAAACAGAAAAAAGACCCACAATAATTTATTTTAAAACTACAAAGGACTTATAAAAAGAAAGTAAATAAAATTATAATAAAAAAATTTATTGAGAAAATGACACAACTGTAAACTACATAACTACCTTATAAGCAACTTGAACGAATATTAGTTTTTCTGTGAACAAAAATGAACAAACTAATACAAAGATATTAATAATAATAATACTACTACAGAGAACAAACAAATTTGAGTACTAAGCATACACAAGGGAACATTTTAACTTTTAATATTCGATTTAAAAGATGCAATTTACATACTGTACGAAAATAAGTAGTACAGTCCAAATAATAAAAAAAAAAATTAATAGGCAAACTTACCTGGTGTTTTAGCAGGTCTTCGCCTCCGTCCTGCACCCATGACATCGAACACTTGTCCCGTGTTGATGAGTTGCACCAGCTGATCCATAACTTCGGTGTTAGATTGATCGTTTGTAACGTCGTGGAGAGCTCTCTGTCGCGTGTCCCTTTCGACTTTGTCCTGTTTCTCTTGTTCTGCCCGTTCACGGGCTTCTTGTTCTCTCTTCTTTTTATCCCTTTCTTTATGGATGTCGTCTTTCGCCCTCTGTCAATAAAGAAATTGTCAATCGCCATTGGTGTATGTGATTTCCACCATTATTCTGCATGTCATCACAATATTCTAACCAAACCACACACACTCGAGATATCCTAACATAACTTGCTAAACTAAACTAACTTTACTTATCCTAGTTAACCAAACCTAATGCACACAATGAACTACATTTTATATTTTTTAGCTGAACAAAATTTTATAATTGATAAGACATCAGAAAAATTATATATATATATATATATATATATATATATATATATATATATATATATATATATATATATATATATATATATATATATATATATATATATATATATATATATATTCTTTAAGATGATGCACTTCCTCTTTAATAATTTTAATATCGAGTTCAAAAGGTAATTCTAATACCACATAAACTCCTAGACACTTAATATATAAATCACAAAAAAAAAAAAAAATATTCAAAACCCCAACAAAAAATTATAAAAATAATAATAATAATAATACCTAAATATTTTGACTTCACAAATCAACCGTAAATCTTTAATCCCTTCATTATAAAACAAGAAACTGTCAGTAACTTCAGCTATGAGAATATTTACACAATTTCCTTACTGTTGCAACCAAAGATTACCTTCCATAATCCAATGAACTCGTTAAAGTCTCTGAAGAACTCCTCCTGCGAATACTTTTGCACATCGAAAGTAAAAAGTTCAGAAACTTGTTGGAACCTCTGAATCATGATCTCCAAAGATGTTTCCAAAAGTGATATTTCATCTTCAGCGCTTTTTTGGAATTCGGTAAACTTTTCAATAAACCTACAATAATATTATACAGTTTAGTTTTTTCTATATATATATTTATATATATATATATATATATATATATATATATATATATATATATATATATATATATATATATATATATATATATATATATATATATATATATATTTGATGGGGTGATTAATCGTCATCGGCATATTTTTTCTCAATCGACATTGTCTATTTTATGCCGATTAATTTACATATATTGGTTTATAAATATTTCTGCTCCGCCATTTTCTACAGAGAATGAAATGCTGTTTACGGGGGGGCCAAAATATGGTCCCCAAACCGAAATCGAAGAACCCCAGAAACTGGAGAAAGGATTGTTTCTAAATTTAAAGTACTAGAATTTTGCATGTCTGTAAATGTTCTCACATACTAAAATTTTTAAATCAATGTTCTGAAGATACTAATATACTATATATTAAGAATTACATGTATTTATACATTTGAATAAAAAATTAAGAAAAGACAATGTAATTCTTCCATATTATAAAACTGTTAAATTTCATTAAAATAATCAAATTTTTTAAAATATACTTTTTCAATTTCATCATCGTCACTTAGGTGCCATAAATCTCACAGCTAGAAAAAGAGTAGAGAGAGTAGGGAGTAGGTATGGGTGAAACTACTCCATGTATATACGAGTATGTGATGTGCACTCCATATAAGGACGGAGGACAACTCTTTGCAACTGAAGTGGTGTAAAGTTGTGAATAAGCCATAAAGTTTAGTTTAATTATTAAAACCCTTAGACCTTTTTAAGAAAGATATTATGTGCAAATGTAAACTGCGTTTTCACAGATGTTATCCCTGTGTGAAACATTATGGCAAGTAGAAAGATAAAGAAATTGAGTTTTTTGAGGCACTCTAAACAATACTCATATTTTCCGATTCATTAAGAAATAAAATGAAGATCAGGTACTCCAACGATACCCTCCTTCCATCAGCAATTTGCTATTTGGTAGTAGTTTTTCAAAATGAAAGAAGTAATGTACAGTTACTCATGGATAAACGAATGTATAGGTGATGAACTGCAAGATAGATCATTAAAAAAAAATGAGGAAGTTAACAGAGGATAGAATTAAACCTTATGGGATACCACTATTAAGAGATAAATAATGAATGAACTGGGGTCGCCTATTAAAATGGCTGATTGAAAGATCTGAAAGGATATAAAAAAAATGTTTACTGAGAAAATAAAATAGACACTGAAAGAGGGAAATTTTAAAATTAAAGAAATGTCACAAAAGATCAAAAGTTTTCTGGATGTTTAATAATGCAATAGCCAAAGATTCTCTGAAATTCTGAAGGGTAGAGAACGAAGATTCAAAGGCAAGGGAAACAGGATCATCAGTTAATAGTTCCTTATATAAACCATACTGTACATCTTAAGTTTAAGATGAAAAATTAAGTTTCCAAACCTTCAGGCTTAAGGTAGGTTCTAAACCCTCAAGAAAAACAGGTTAAAGAAGCAGGAGGAGAAACAGGCGAATTAGGGTGGTTCTCTTCTACGCCACAAGTTGAATGCGCGAAATGCTACAAGCAGAAGAAAAAGTTAGTAATTGGTAGAAACTAAACAGTTTAAAAAGCAAGGGAGAACAAATTTTCTTAACCACAGGAAGCACCTTATATATATATATATATATATATATATATATATATATATATATATATATATATATATATATATATATATATATATATATATATATATATATATATATATATATATATATATATATATATATAACATACTGGTCTTCTGGATCCTGTTTGTGATGTCTCATCAAGTCATTTCCGATGGTTTTAATTCTCCTTCTTCATTTTGGCAACATTGGCTTTAACAACATCGACACTCACGCGCTCCGCCTCCGCGAAATGAAGAAGTCCATCCTCAAAGTCAACAGATTCCATATCATTTTCCATAAGCGTTTCTGCTAAGTAATGTAAGAGTGTATGTCCCTGGGCATCTTTGGTATTCGACAATTTTGGAAGGAAACTAATATCGAACCCAATAGTATCTGCATTTCTTGAGCCAGCATTTAAAACGTTTCCAAACTCTAATATATAGGAGATTACTTTTTCAAACTTTTTGGAATTCATCAGCTCTTCGAGAGCTGCTCTCGTATTTACAATATCTCTTCGTGTGTCTTCCATTAAAAGTGGATAATCTGTTTTAAATATAAGATTCTTTAATAATGGAACCAATTTTTTGACTCGTCCTATTTTATGAAGGAAAAGTTCTCCCTCCGCGAGTTCGTCATCCGGTTCATCTAAACTGACAACTTTATTGATAACATCATGATCTGGGAGAGCAGATACCAATGCTTGAAGACCTGAGGAATCTGGAAGCCCTTGTGAATCAACGCACAAAATTCCTTCATCGCATCTCAAAATAGCACTTCTAATTTCTTCCAAACTTATGTGTTTGAACTGTCCACGAAGCGCAATGGAAAGATTTTGGTTTGATTTTTGATCAAGAACTTTCAATTCTTTTTCCTTCTTTGATACTCTATCTACTTTCTCCATCGTCTTTTTCTTCATTTGTTTTACAGCAAAGTGTTCTTCAAGACCTTTTAAAATTTCTTTCTTTATCTTCACCTCAGATTTATTTAAGCGTACCCATAGAGACTTCTCACTCATTTTGTTAGGTGTTACCTTGTTCCATTGTAGACGCTTAGTTTGAACTTCAGGTTTAAGTGTTTTTCTGAGAGTCATACCATATGGCAATTGATTAACAGGAGCAGCCATTGGAGGTCGAGGGGCCCCAAATGGTGGCGGAGGGGGAGGTGGACCTCCCATACCAGGTGGGAGAGGAGGTGGAGGCGGTCCTCCCATACCTGGGGGTGGTGGAGGTGGAGGCGGTCCTCCCATACCTGGAGGTGGTGGAGGTGGAGGCGGTCCTCCCATTCCCGGAAGTGGTGGTGGTGGTGGCGGTGGAGGACCTCCTGACCCTGGAGGTGGTGGCGGTGGTGGTGGAATGGGACCTCCAGCAATTACTTGCTCCAACCCGGGTACAGTTGGTAAGCCTTTACCCTGAGGTACAATTCCTCCACTCCTTGCAATTTCCTCCAATTTTGAGCGAGCCTGTGCCACCTCCGCTTCCAACTTTTGATTGAGAGTTAATGCATCTTCAAGTTGTTTTTGATACTCTTTGGCAACACTCTCACTCTTAGATTTCGATTCTTCTTTCAACTGGTCTAAAAGGACATCTACTTTAAGATCAAATCTCTTTGTAGCTCTAAAGTCTGGATCCAATCCATTCTTATGAAGAACTATTTGAGAAACACATTCTTCAATAAGTTTATAATAAGCTGATCGAACATTCTCATCATCTCGTATGAAAGACAAATGTTGAAGTATGGACAAGAACTGTGGCTCACAATCTGAATCTTGCACCTGCTGTCTTACAATTTCAAAGCACCTTGCAGGATCATCCATTTCATCTACATGAAGAAAGAATCGGTCTTGCCAATCTTCAAAGTCTTCATTCCGATATAAGTGAAAAATTTCCAACTGTTTTTGAATATCAATATGATCACTCTTTTCCAGAGTGTCTAACAGATCTTGCAAACCAGTTCTCATAAATTCATTTCGTAGATGCATCCTAAAATCTAGGTTATCATCAGGTACAAATTTAATTAGGGAATTAACTAAAGAGAGACAATTAAGTCTCAATGGATCATTCTCTTGCATTCCTAATCCAACTATTATAGGCATAAATCGATCTTGTTTTTTAAGTTCGCCTACAATTGTTATGGCATCCAAAACTTCACCATGACCATTTAAGCCATGCTGATGTTGCCATAAAGGTATGCAAAATGAACACATCAACTTCACAACTTCCAGCATAATAGCTGGTTTATTTGGGTTAAGGGATTGTGCTAAAACAGTAAATGATTCTGGCTGACGAAAAAATTCTTTTATTCCATTAATATTGTTGTTAATTTGTCTTAAACATTTAATAG
>SEYY01018687.1:47500-55000 GCA_009176605.1 Armadillidium nasatum | reverse complement strand
CTATAAAAATTTTTTCCAATTTTAAAAATATATAATTCCAGACTATGACTATGCAGATATTACAAAAATAAAACAAATACTCACAAAACTTGAAGATTTGGCTTTATCATTTCGAGACATTTTAAAACTATATTGTTATTATACTGTATAACAATAACATACAGGTCAATGTAAAAATATTACAGTCAACATACAGATATTAAAAAAATAGAAACTTGGGACTCAAACTATCTTTTAAATTTTATTACAGATTTAGTTATCAAAAATAAATGATTTATTTTCATTATAAAAATGCTGAAAAGTTAAAAATTGAAATAAAAAATAAGTAAATAAAAGGATAAAAAAAATTTTTTTGTGAGGATGATTAACTGATCTCTGGTCTTCTACACAATAAAAACCTGCTGATATAAATAACAGTAAAAAACACCAAGTTTTATAACTCACATCAGTTAAGACAGAAACATTTAGCTATTTCTCACCATTCCCATTTTTTAAATTTTTTTGAGTCGAGATATCTTTTATTTTTCAAATTTTATCATTTAACTAAAAATCTAATATGAAGGATTTTATAGTAATGTTCTTTTGTGTACTTTATAAAAATACATACAGAATATTTAATGTAGATCAATTTAACAAGTTACTTACACATATGCTTATTAATACTTACTAATTAATTAAGAGTTCCATCTTAGGAAGCCAAAAGGTAAATAAAAAAAATGTTGAAAAATTTGCTAAATTAAAATCTATTTAATTAATATATCACAAAAGTATAAATATAAGTAATGAAATCAAATAAAAGTTCTTCTGCCATGAATTATAACACAGGTTGGTGTTCTGTGAATTAAAATAAAAGAGGAAAGGTGGCAGTTATGCCATCAAAGTTTCTACAGTCCCCAACTGAAATTTCTTGAGATTATATCATTGCCATCGAAACTCACAAAGTACAGTTATCCTGACTTTTATAGTATTATATTTTATTACTTTATATATTTATACTTCGATATCAAACACTAGAACCAGTATTATTCCTAAATTCTGAAGCAATTAAACAATTATAAAGTTTTATTAACCTAATCTCTTAAAATAATAATATTTTTTTCTTTGAAAATGTACACTGGATTGTTATAATTTATGAAACAAAACACTTTATTGATGATTCTAAGGGATACAAAAATCAATGTGAACCTATTTGCAACACCCTCAAAAATTGTGAGGCAATTAAGTCCACATTAATTATAGGCTTATAACATTTCTCACCTATTATATAAACATTTATAATTATGCTAATTTTATTCCATAAGGAAAATGAAAACATGTAAAATAAAAAAAATAAAAATTCTGAAAAAAATAAAGAAACTATAAACTTTAGCATTTTTAAGTAGCTCAAATTTTGGACCAAATTGCCCAACTTTACAATATATATATATAAAAGTAATAAAAGGACATCAAAGGAAATAAATTTTTCTTAAATTCTTAAAAAAGATTCAGCTAATGTCAAAGCAAAAATATTATTGTAAGCAAATGCCAATAAAAAATATAAAAAAAATTTGTTGTAATATTTTTGATGAACACAAATTAGGCAATCAATAAATATACTCTACAGTTGTCTTGTTGAACAATTATGGAATTATGGCATATATAAAGTAACTTACATAAAAAAAAAAAAAATTTTTTCCAACATGTCAATTATTGTTCAATTTTACCAGTTTTACATAGTATACCAGTATATCTTGAACCAGAAACTAAAGCTTAACAACTAATAAAAGACCTCAATGCTTGTTCAAATTGTCTTTCCATAAACTGAATTTATATTTTTATTATTATATTAAAATAAGTGTTTAAATGCTTTAATGAAGCAGTTATACATAACACAAACAATCCTTTACTGAATCATCTACTTCATCATGCATTGCTATTCCCAGGTATCCTTGAATCCGAATGAAATGTACTTATGTGACTCTCATTTATTCATTTTATAAGTTAAATAATGAGTTGATAAATTTTTTCGTACTGTGATTGATAAAGAAACGGAACCTGTAAAAATAGGAAACTTGCTGCAAGATTTTGATTTTAACATATATGAGAATTGCATATGTAAGTTTCATTTGAAATGAAACTTATATTAGCATATATAAAAGCACAAAAAGTGAAGCCATTCTTCTGAAAACCATCTGTCATATATATATATATATATATATATATATATATATATATATATATATATATATATATATATATATATATATATATATATATATATATATATATATATATATATATATATATATATATATATATATATATATATTACCATTTAGAGTTTGAAAGTATTATAGGTGCTATTTTAATTTTTGGATGTATCATCTAAACTGTAGTAATCAGTCTAACTTAAGTTTTAATCAAAGGTAAGTCTATCTGAGAAAAGTCATCATAGATTTCTTCAATCTACCTGTACAAGCTACTATTGGACACTTAAGAAAAAAAATATTTATATAATATTTAATATAAATAAGCTCATTGGATAATTATATTTTTGATAATCTTGAATTTGCAATGTATATTCAGATCCAGATATTTTCTTTTATTGTTAATGGTATTGCATGAGCTTTAGCTTCAAAGGTCTATACTGCTTTTTAACAAGTTAATATAATCCTTTTAACTGTTATTGATCAAGAATTGCGCACTCTTTTCAGGACGAAGTCAAGAAATAAATTTATTCTTGGTTATCTAATAGTTTTATAAAAATTCAATCTGCTCTCTAATTCTTATTTTTTAAAAATTTTGAGTACTATAGCTTTCTCTGGTTTACCTTTAATTTTATATAGCCTATTTCATATTTGCATTTTACGTTTCAATTTGATCTTGGTCAAAATACAATAAATTTTACAAAGATGTTAATTTTATTTTCTTCCCATTCTTGGTTATTTGAGAGATCATCATTCAGAGGATATCTTGTGATAACAAAATTGATTTTGTTATTTAAAAAGAAATTTAAACCACAAATCTTTAGTAATTACAAAGTTAAGAAATATTTTGGAAATTTTTCCTGTGCACAGCACCAAAATGATTAAGTATTAAATTTTTTTTTTTTACAAAGGTTATGAAGTTGGGTGAGATACACATTTTTTTATTTAGAAAGATTTTTTATATAATCAACCATTTTGCTGCTAAAAAAAAAAAAAAAAATTTGAAATTTTTCCCATGCACAGCAACATAATGGTTGGATATATAAAAAAAATTAAAAAAATTTCAGAGATTGTATAATTGGGCAAGTTACACATTTTTTATTTAGAAAAATTTTTTTGTATGCCAACCATGTCTGTCAAGTTAGCAAAAGATTTTAGCCAAAAAAATTTTTTTAAGGACATACTTCAGGGGACAAATAGGACAGACAACCACAGTGCAAAAATAAATAAATAAGAAATAGTAAAATATAAGTTTAAAAATACAATAAATTTAACGAATACGTTGATATACCCAAATCGTTGTCAGGAAAAATATTTATTGCCCTCCGTACCCCCCGACCTGTGAGTGATGATGATATATATATATATTTATATTTTTAAACTTATATTTTACTATTTATTATTTATTTATTTTTACACTGTGGTTGTCTGTCCTATTTGTCCTTAAAAAAAATCTTTAGCTAAGATCTTTTGCTAACTTGACAGAGGTATGCCCACCCATTTTGATGCTGTAACCAAGAAAATTAAAAAAAAAAATTCCCATGCACAGCATCAAAATTATTGGGGATACAAAAAAGTGTATACAAACAAAATTATTGTATAGTGGTTAGTTTTCCCCCATGCATTCTTTCACCTATGGCCAGTGAATTGGACTAACTTGGCAAACAGTGAAAGATTTGAATGTGATGGATGAATATTGTTCATGAACAAATGATTCTGAAGTTATAATTTATTATTAGAGAATAAGGATTAAAAATGGTAGCTTGTATTATTATTATATTTAGGGTTTACAGCCCATGAAAAATACATATTTAAGTTCTGACTACCATATTTAATATTACCACAGCTACAGTTCACAGCAACAATAGCTATTTTAATATATTTTGTTGCATCTGAGAGAAGTGAAAGGAGTGCTGTTTGGTTAAACAAAGATATAGTGGTAATAGGGTCTATCAAGGGAACAGATTTTTTTCTTCAAATATCAAAATCACAAAGATGAATTGATCTGAATTCATTTTTTTTTCCCAGTAATTTGAGCTGTGGAAAATGATTTTATACACTAAAAACACTAAAAAGTAAAAAATAAATTAAGTAACAAAGAGTAATAAATACAATAATTTAACAAGACATAGTATGACTTCAATGGCATATTATCATTTATTATGCACTGCCAGGTTGCTACATCAGTATCAGAGAGGAAAAATTCAAAGTAAAAAAAATAAATTTTTTTTTAAATATACTAAAATATAAACCAAATATTACAAAATAAAGTGAATTATATAATTGAAATTATAAAAATAATTAGTTTCTTTGTTTATATATTATAATTGTTGTGACATCAATAGCAAAGCCCCAGTACTCACCAGGTTAGGCTTATTTGCTAGCTATTAGGGATACTTTTACTCTTATAACTCCAGGTTATGTTAAGATGAATTAGTTCATTAGACTAACAAACTAGTCTGACTTAACCTAACCTGGACTTAAAATACAGCAAATAGGTATAACCAGTAAATACTGGGACTCTGCTATTAATATTATATAATTATATGTAAATAAAGGAAAAAAAATTTATCACTTCCATTTATATAATTCACTATTTCGTAATATTTTGTTTATAGTTTAAAACTTTTAAAAAATAAATTTTTTCCTTTTTTTTAACTCTGAAATATTCATCTCTGATGCAGCAAGCTGGCAGTGTAAGGCAAATAATAACACGCTAGTTAAGTCATACGATTTATTGTTAAATTCTAGTAATTTTGTCAATTTTTTATTTTTTAGTATTTTTAGTTTACAAAATCATTTTCCATGGCTTAATTATAAAAATATTTCAGATCAATTTATCTTCATACTTTTGATATATGAAGAAAAAGATCTGTTCCCTTGAAAGACCCTATTACCAATCTCCTTAATCTAAAAAAACATATTTGCTAATAATTAATATTATAGACCTCACCAGAACTTTTTATTGTATTTATTCATTTATGCAATGTATTTTATTGTATTTATGCAATGTTCTCTGGAAAATGAAAATTGGTTATAAGGCCCTTAAACTAAATAATTACCTATTTAACACTGCAAACATGAAAAAATTTATAAACTTGAATCATAGATTAATTTCCTCAGAAAAAAACTCTTTAGTTCATAGTTATTAAATACATATTGAATGTATCTTAATACAAACAAAAATTGACACTTAATACCAACGACATTCGTTTCAACTTTTTATTTTTTAATTTGAGAAATAGGCCTAGCCCTTAACTTTCTTCGAATATTAGAAATTATTTACGAATATTTCAAAAAAACACGTCTACTTAAGATAATGAGCAAACAAAAAAAAAAATTCGTAGTTTTATTTTTGCACGAACATATATAAAAAAAAATACATGCACCTTAATAAAAAATTTTTTTTTTAAAAAAATCAAATTTAAAAGTAAATAAAAAAAAAAAAAAAAAATTATAGACAATAGGAAGAACACACCCAAATATTTCAGGTACAGTGAGACAAGTGTTCATTTACGAATTTTAAATGCTCCCTAGTTTTTGTAACGATGTTTCTAAGATTTATATATATTTATAATTAATAAAAAGAAAACTGTCAATCACTAAAGATGTTTCAGAAGCTGGTTACGAAATACGGATAAACCTTTTCTTTGTGACTAACGTAATCTAAAAATATATATTTCAAGGATTTAAAATTAATTAAACCAACTTATTGATTAAAATTTAGTGAGTTATATTTGTAACTTACGCAATCAAAAAGTAAATCTAAAATCTTTTGTTCATCTAAATTAGAATCATGAATTTATAAATTTTCAAATTTTCCTTTAAATTCAAGATCCTAAATGAACATAAATATTAAATGCTAGTGCTATATTCAGGGTTGGCATAATAAAAATCAAATTTTATAATCAATTAGTTTTTTATCATGATTTAAAGAAAAATCATTATTATTATTTTTGTTTAAATTTTAAAATAAATAAAAAAGAAGGTATTCTATTGTGCTAGGGGAAAAATTAATCACGGTCAAGCGTTATTTTTTGCTAAATTATTGAAACCTTCAACACATAGGAACATAGGAAAATAGAGACAGTTAGAAGCCACAAGGGCCTATCGAGACTGTCCCAGTCCAAACAAATAATAACAATAACAATACTAATACATGCACAAAAGACTAGGTCTATCCCATCCCTAGTTATCAGTTCATTCATGCAAAGATAAAAGTAAAATAAAGCCCAATTATACATGCAATATTCAATAAATAATCACTCACTACAAAAAAACTGCCATTAGGCTTAATCTTAGGTTGATCTGTTGATCTAAAAATTTATATATACCCACCAATTTGGCTTAGTCCAGTTATTTAATACCTAAACTATCCATATTTCTATTTAGCCCCCTTTTAAATTTGACAAGAGAATCACAGTCAACAATCTCTTGTGGCAAGTCATTCCAAAAACACTGTTTTATTTTTGAATTCTGTCTTTAGATATTTACTGTAAAATCCGGGTGAGTTATATAAAATTTATTAACTTTAATTTACAGGGTTGGGGATTTTTTTGATTTTTTATATATGAATCAAATTTAAAAAATCATAAATTTTTTATTTTTTTATTTTATTGATTTTTTAAATTACAAGTCTTTTTATTAGCAAGCTTATTCGCCTAAGTAATAATTAATAAGTAAATATAGTAAACAAGTAAATATAATTACCTGATTAGCTTAATTAAGTAGATTATTTAAATTACATTTTTTTAAAAATACTAAGTTATTAGAAAATCCTTATATGTTGCTTCTTAGTAGATAAAACTATCTATGGTTTTCACAAAGTATCAAAATACACCCTAAACTTAGAAAATCTTATATAGAATGGCAACATTTTACATGTTTTTTTTGACTCGTTTTATGTACGGGAAGCGAGGAATTACAAATGGCCCTTATTTAACATCGACAGTGTAAGTCACTTTTTTACAATTATGATTGAACGTTTTTTAACTAAAATACTCATCAAATCCTGAAGAGTCTTCGATAAGATGAGCATTATCCCATTTAACTATTTTAAATTACTTGACAAATTACACACGCAATGAACCTCATGATGGTGGAAATATAAATATAAATGATAATATTACATAGGGTAGAACACACAGACAAACAGCTATTCTTACCTAGGCCATATTTTTGGGGATTTTCTTACCTAGAAACCCCTGAAAGAGGAAATAAAATAATTCTGTGACTGCCAAACCAAAATAATTAATTATTAAACCCAACTAGGTAATATTGTTATCCTGAAATGTAAGATATAAACAATAAAATT
>SEYY01018687.1:12500-42500 GCA_009176605.1 Armadillidium nasatum | reverse complement strand
GTAATAAATTTTCAAAAGTATTACTATAAACCTTTATACATTCAAATACTCAAATGCCAAGAGAGCATTCAAATAATAGTTCAAAAAGCTTTTAATAAATTAGATTTAAGTATTGGAAAGGTTCAACTCTGAGATTCTCAATTCCCAGTCTTAAACTCTCAAATGTCCTACTCCAATCATAGTTGGGAATTTTCAGGATGGACCAAATTGTAGGCCACCTTGCTCCAGTATCCGCGTTTGAAAGTGTGAAAGTTAAAGGATGTTGAGAAAATAGATAAAGAGAATGAGTTTCAGACTTTATCTGTAGAGTACGTGTAAGATTAAGCATGGAAGTTAATTCTAGTGGCAGATAATTGGAAAGAGAAAGGGTGAGACTGTGTGGGGCATTCAGAAGAGCAATGTCTGTAATAGAGATTACATTATGTGACTCACCAATACAACAGCTAGAAAGAAACTGGAGAGTAAGAACAGGATAGTTGATAAGTTGAAAATCACTAGATTGAAAATCTGTGAGAACTTTGTGAGTAAAACCACCCCAAATGTTTGAATCATGCTCCATATGCGCAGATGGAACAACTCTCTCTCTCCTATAAAGAGCAAGCAATGAAAGACTTGAAGAAATTTCAAAGGAATCTCAGCACACTCAACCTCTTAGAAGCTTGTTTAGAAAGAGAAATTTAATGTTAGCCTTTCAAGAAAGATCACAAGAAGAAAAAAAAAACAAGAATATTAAGAACAGATAAAGATTAGAGTTGTGTGTGTTTGAAGATGTCATAATTGTTTGGAATATTGTCAACCTTTAAGATGGAATAACTGATGTTTAAAGGCATTATAGACAACCATGTAGAGTCATTGGCATGGTAATGGATTAGTGATGAGGCATTATAGAGAAGGCCAATAATGAAAAGCAAAAAAAGTTGGATAGAAGAGATTCCTGATGAATATCATTATTAATAAATAGATTTAAAGTATCAATGGTGGCCATTGTAGTGCATCTGTTATAAAATGACTGGAAAGGATATCTCAGAGAGATGGATAGATGACAAAAGAGGAAAGTTAGAAATCAGTGCTTTATGCTAGGCTCTATCGAAGGCTTTTGATATGTCTAGAGCCACAACAATAGATTCACCACAATGCCGTATAGCAGAGGTCCAAGAGTCAGAGAGAAGAGAGTGAGTTTACAAAGAATGAGAAAGACAGTGAAAAAGCAAGGTTAACAACCATGTAAGACAAGAAACTAGCTACCATGTACAAAAGCTAATCTAAAATCGTTAAAAGTTCTTTTTTAAAAAAAGAACTCTTTCAAGACATTATTAGTTTTGTATCTAAATAAAAAACTTCTAATAACATTCATATTGTCAGTATTATTGATGACGAAAGACTAATAATTTTTTTATTATTATCTTAAACTTTTTTAATAGAAAAAAATTATCCAAATTTATAAGGTGGTTCTCATTTCTTCTATGTTGCACCAAAGTGGAGTTTAAATCATCAATTCTGAGACTATATGAATATTGGTATTTACGGTCTACAGTCTCCAATATATATTTTATCACTATTACTGCACTTAATTTTGTATTATGTAAACTCCCACATTATTATTTTTTCTTTCAAAATAGGTTTCAAGAACTTTTTTAACATACCAGGCACTGAATGAACCATATTCACACTTTTTGAAATATATTTTTTAAAATTCTCTATTATTTGGACTACCTGGATAAACTAAAATATTATTGAAATTGAAAGGTTCTCTAATTTTAAGATCTTAGAACTTCCTCTTCATATTCTTCAAAGCTCTTCTTATAATATAGTTTGGATATTTTAAAGATAAAAAATTCTTTCTAACAAAATCGAACCCATCCTCCAGAAACAGTGGACTACAAATTCTCAGAGCATGCAAGAATTGACCATAAACAATACTTTTCTTCATGTGTTAGGAATGAGATGAATACCAGTGAATGTATGAATTAAAAATTAGATCTGGCTGAATCCTTTTTATAGAATTGCATTTTCTAATGTCAAAGTGCATAAAAATGATTGAAGGAACCTAAATTTTTATATAGGTAATCATCATGAAATTTATGTAATAGCAAATGACTAGTAGATGCTTGAACATTTAATATAATTTCAGCCATTCATTATGATAACCAATGTAGTAAGTAGGTCAAAGTTAATGTCTGATAATACTTGTCAGAGCATTACGTGGTTTCCTTTTAGATACTGGCAATGTCATTGATGTGTAATGAATATTCTTATTGAAAATATTGGAAAACATATAATTTAAAGCAATGTTTTAGAAGGATGATTTAATATATCCATACTCATTTGTACAATTTTAATCTATGATATAAGATGAACTTTTTTCCTGAGGCTGTTAAAAGAAAAAAAAACTTTGAAGTGAATTATAAATGAAATGAAAGATGCATAAAAGAAAAAAGGAGAGATATTTATGATTGCTTTGAGAATGATGAGCAATCATCATTCTAGACTTTCTTATCCAAGTTGAAACACTAAGAATTGTTCTCAATATCATGAATACATTTATCTGATATAAGAGCTGCTTTTGCAGAAATATTTTTAAGCTATTAGTGAAGATGGTTTAGAAAGGGAGTGGAAACCCAAAATGAGAAAAGAAACATTATAGCCAATTGAAGATCTAATTAAAGAATTGAAAAGTAATCTGAAGGAGAAAACAATTTCTCCAGAGGCTGCAGAAGTTTTGCATTGGTGGAGAAATAGGAAAAAAAAGGTTTCCATATAGATTGCATTTATAGCAAGAAGAGTGCTTTAAGCTTACTGCATTGGTATACCCAGAGAGATATTTATCTTAGAAGGCAATGTATTTGAAGAAAAAGGTCACAGATTATACTTAAATATTTATGACAACTAGTTTTGCTGCATCACAATGTTAAAATTTTCAAAAAAATTTATTTCCTATGTTGAAAGTTAGAATAAAAGAAAATTAATTTTTTCCATACTTTACTTTATAATGTTAGATATGAACATACTGAAGATTAAAAGTAGTCAGTATTGTTTTATTTATTTGTTAAATAGATATTGAATATCTGTAACTGTTAGCCTAATCGTTAAATCAGTTCATATTTGAAGTAGATATAGCTTATACATATAGGCTGTAACTTATATTATAAAAATTAGTGTATAAATACAGTGTTAAGAAAAAAGGTCTAATAGAATCTGGATGTATCCAATGGGGATCTATATCTATAACCAGATGTTTGAGAAACTGCTGTATTAACTAACCACTGTGAAATATTTAAAAATTGCTATTCAGTAGTGCATTTTATTAACATAAATGGTTAAGACTAGTATTATAGATAATTAAAAACAAAATTTGGAGTGAAAAAAAAGTTTTGACTGAAATATTTAAGAAAAACTGAAGATGTGTAGGGTAGCAAATTTTATGCAAAATTTTTAGCACATTCCCTTCATCAAAATGACTTGACAATTGACCTGTAGATAGTTAAATCATTGATTGATATTCATTTTGGTATAATTGAATTTTTTGTTAGTTACCCCCCAAAATAAAGTTGCTTGCCCATGAATACCCATAATCAGGAAAATACAAAATTTTTGGACAACTTTTTTTTCGCCATCCAATTTTCATGAAATTTTCAGTGGGTGTAGAGTTGGGTGAAATACACATTTTTTTAGAAATTTTTTTTTTGCATGCCAAACAATTTTGTTGCCATGCATGAGAATTTTTTAAAAAAGTTCCATGCTCATCACCAAAATGATTGGGTGTACAAAAAATTTTCTTTAAAAAAAACTTATCCAGCTATACAACCTATGAAAAGTTTTTTTTTTTTAAATATCCAACCATTTTGTTGCTGTGCATGGGGAAAAATTAAAATTTTAATTTTTCCCATGCACAGCAACAAAAGTTTGTATCTCACCCAGCTTTATAACTTCTGTAAAAAAGTTTTGTATATCAAATCATTTTGGTACTGTGCATGGAAAATATTTTAAAATTTTTACAAAATTTTCCATGCACAGCAACAAAATGTTTGGGTATATAAATAAAATTTCAGAGGTTGTACAGTTAGACATGATATACATTTTTTATTTAGATTTATTTTTGTTTACCCAACCATTTTGCTGCTGTGCATGAGAATATTTTTAATTTTTTCCTGTGTACAGAATCAATATGATTGGGTACACAAAAAATTAAACTAATATAAAACATATATTTCTTTGAACCGTATAACCTCAGAAAATTTCATGTAGATTGGTAAAAAAAAAAAAAATCAAATTTTTTTCTGGTTAGTTTTACCTCATTTTTGACCAATAATATTCTCTAAATGGTAAAAAAAATTTACATTAAATGCAAACATATGCAAACTTACCTTTCATATTTTTCAAATCCTCAAAGTTCAATTTTTACATACTCAAAATGTTTTTTGGGTGACTGACCCTAAAAAGTTTTTCAAATTTTGTCAAAAATTCTACCTGAAAAGGGGAAATTTTTTTGTCATTGTTGTCATTTATTAAATTTCTTTTATACAAAAGATTGACATATGAAGTCTATTCTACCAAAAAATTCAAAATTGAGAATATATATATAAATAGTTTCATTCCTAAAAATAAAATTTTTATTAAAATTTACCTGAGGTGGTTAGTTTTACCCTGCATGGTTAGTTTTCCCCCATTTGACAGTATATATATATATATATATATATATATATATATATATATATATATATATATATATATATATATATATATATATATATATATATATATATATATATATATATATATATATATATATATGGGATAATCAAGTATCAGTATCAGTATTTGTATCTGCAAAGTTTATAGTGTTGGGTAACAAGTATCAGAAGTACAAAAGTTTTACAAGTATCTGTAAAAAAGTGACTGATATCAATGCAATACTTCATATCTTGCATAAGGAGAACTGATTATTTCTGTAGAAAATAGCTAGCTGTTCCTTGACTGAAGTTTGTCACATTTATTATTACTTTTTATTATTATTTGCATAGGAATTAGTCATATTCTTCAATATCGAGTGGGTATATATATAAAGGGTGGATGCTAATTATAACAATAACACCCTGGTATCTTATTAAACACACTATTCTGGGCAAATCATGTCTAATGAACCTAGGTGAGGTATTGCACGGTTAAGAAGATAACACAGATACCACCCGTACAGGTATATGTGGTATGTGCTAACTGGTGTATGTGTCAAACATATGGTAAACCTGTGTAGCCCCTATGACCATTTAGTAACAGCTGTAAAATTGTTTGGTAGAACTGTAGAATGCTTGGCAATAGCGAATATGGAGGTATCTTCCATAACTAATTTAACAAGCGAGTATAAGGTGTACATATTACAATACCAGTATTGAATCAGTGACAGTGGTGTGTAATCCAAACTATCAACAAGCTGACATGTTACTTGCAAATGGGAATGGTTTGGAGAGTGCATGAAAGCTGACATATGATTCCCTCACAACTGACTATGGATGGCCCTGTGTTGTTCATATGCCTGCAAGGAAATATGCCATTCTCTGGGATGTTGTAAGGGATTAATGAGTTGGCTCCAGAACCCTTACCTCTCTCCACGGTTTCATTGGACCATATTGAACAAACTCCATGATGAAATGTGTAAAAGCATGAATCTCATCAAAAGGTTCGAATTTGAACACCTACTATGATTTTTACTAGAATGTTGAACTACCTATGGTTAGTATGTATGCAATGAATAATGTAATAAATTGGTGTTTCGGTATGTTTTGTACATACCTCAATACTGGGGAGTGCGTGGGCTATATTTCTTTATCTGTGCATATCTCAACCTAGGTTCATTAAACATGATTTGCCCAGCACAGCTTGTTTAAAAAATCCTAGGGTTTGTTGGCATATTTAGCATCCACTATGTATAGCACATGGCTTGTGGGATAGAATCCATTCTGATAGACCTAAAGTTTCGTATATCAATAATTTTGTGTAGCATTGTGACTTCAAAATCACTAGATATTACAGATATCAGGAAACCTGAATTTTAAGGTTATTAATTATATTTCAGTTTTGTTTCAACCTTCGTTAATTAAATAAATAGTATCAGCAAAATTCTAAAGGCATTGAATGGGTACTCTGTATTGAGTTGTTTAAAACTATTGGTATCCATATCAGTTAAAATTTTACTTTTGCTTCATCATTAACATATATATTTATATACTGTAAGTGAGGTAATTCAGTCCATGTAGGGCAATTCTGTCCAATGGATAAAATGTTACAATACAAAACAATTCTTTAAAGATGTAAAATAATGGTTTTATGTATACCATTATTTTACACCTTTTAAGATGCATTTTGAATTGTAATTTTTATCCACTGGACTGAATTGCCCACCATCATCATCATCATCATCATCATCATCAATCTATATTTTTCTACTGCTTGATTTATATCCCTACAGTATTGAAGATCTTTGGTTTTTGTTTGCCAGTTTGCTTCTGTAATTGTAGTTTCATCTGTCTGACTTTGGCATAATTGTTTTCTTGTTCACTTCATATTCAGTGTCATGTTTCATATTTTGCCCATCTATCATTTCTCTAGCTGTATGGCTTTCATTCACATCTCTAGTTTTTATTTAACTAATAATAATAAATAATAGTAATGCTAATGATATCTAATAATTTTGCTTAGGATCTTATTCATTTTTCCCCCCCCCCTGTGCATTATTTTGAGCATAAATTTTTCCATATTTATTTTTATATCTGGGGTCCAAGTCCCACATCAATGTCATTGTAAGTAATATGCAGTGTTCAAAAATTATATATATTTAAACAAATAAGAAATTTCCCCTGAAGATTAAAATTTAATATGCTGTTAAAACTCTTAAGCCATTTTCATTTAGTTTTGGTAATAATGGTATACTTATATAGTAATTTAAGAAAAGTAAATTTTTTTTTATTTTGAAAATGTGAATTATTTTTAATATATTTTTACTTTCCAGCTTCTAAATTGATTTATATAGGTCTAAATAATAATAATTAAACCTTTTCTAAGAAAAGACTAATTTTCCTAATATATATAGGCTGTTAACTATGATTACATTATTAAATTTATTTTATGCCTCATTTTCATGTTCACACTAATGGTTTCGCTGTCAATTTTGAGTAAACATAATGGAAGAGACTATTGTAAAAGAATGGCTAAGGTCACTTGGAATGGAACACTATGCTATTTCTTTTATAGATAATGGTTATGATGATTTAGAAATATGTAAACAAATTGACGCACCAGATTTAGATGCCATTGGAGTAGTCGATTCTTCTCATAGAACAAAAATATTGCAAGCAGTACAAATTTTAAAGGTTGAAGGTGCTGCATCAGTTTATTTTACTGTTGAAGAAGCTCAAGCAGCAACTCAAGATAATACTCCAAGATCTGTTAGTTCTGGTCATTCACATTCAATACAATCTCAAGAATCTTCTAAAAAATCTGGAACTGGATCTGCATTGTCAACTCCCGTAGATAGACCACAGTTATTTCCAGGAATATCAGAAGTTGATGCATATGAGGCTGGGAGAGCTGAACTTGTTAGACTTCCTCAGTTGCAGCTTAGAAAATTGATACAGGAAAATCTTAAGAAAGATAGTGTTAATTTAACTATACATCCTTATACAACAAAAGTAAGTATATATATATATATATATATATATATATATATATATATATATATATATATATATATATATATATATATATATATATATATATATATATATATATATATATATATATATATATATATATATATATATATATATATATATATATATATATATATATATATATATATACATACTGTTATCTTGAATATAAAGATTTTGGAGATTTCCTTTCACTTTTGTGCATGTGTAGGAAAAATAATAAATTTACTCTCATAAAACCAATATGGTTATCTATTAAATAGGGAAAATAAAAAGCCGTATATAATATTAACTATGAAGTAAAAATATAAATACATAAATAAAATGTGTAAAAATAAACATTTTCTCCATATCTTTTATCTTTTAAACTCTTGGATATTAAAACATTAATGTTTTTTCATGTATTTCTTAAAACACCTTTAGTTTATAATTGTTCAGGTTTTTCATTATTATTATTATTATTATTATTATTATTATTTTTATTATTATTTTTTTTTTATTTTTTTAGTTTTCAAGTTACATATTAGGATTCTGTAATGTTACCTAAAATTTTACCTAGGAATAATTGGAAATATTTTTAGGTTATTGTTATCAATTCTTACATTTATTTAAAAAAAATATTTGTTAAAAAGTAAGAAAAAATCAGTTTTATTAATAAAAAATTCATTACTAGAATTCATAGGTGAACTATTTTCCTCCATTTTACAATACTTTTTTTTTTTTTTTTTTTTTAAACATTAATATTGTATGACATGTTAAAAGGTTAGGTCTGTACTAATACCTTAATGCTCCTTTTCCTATTAGGATGGTGACAGAGGAGTCTTAGAAGGTTTGGCTTCTCGTTATGCTGATCATTTTAATACTCATTTTCAAGATGTTTTAGAACATTTGGAGTTTTTAAGATCTCAAGAATTTAGTAAAGTACTTACATCCAAATCTAAAAATAGTGCTGGGAGTCATAGTCATCTCTTTTCTCAAAAACCAGAGTTTGCTGTTGATAGAAAATTAGAACTTTGGTCTCCAAGATCTTCATCATCAAGTTCGTTGGACCATAATGATGATTATCCAGTTTATGTACCTGGCAAATACAATGTAAGTTTGTTTAATGTGAACTTTGAGATTTTAACCAATCATTAGGAGTAATATTTTCATTATGTTGAATCACTTTGACTAAAAAAAAACATTTATGCTAAACCCTTTTGCTCTTTTAGTCTGTTCAGTCACCTATACAGTGTATTAAGGTAATTATTTTTATCTTTTACAGTTTTGTTTTTTTAGCTATTAGTTCTAATTCAAGCAATGGTTTATAAGCTACAACATTGAGTATATTAAGTAATATTAAATGTTATCAATATAGTTTGAGTAAATTAAGTAATGTTAAATGTTATCTATATAGTTTGTTGTAATTATACTAGTTCCCCATGTACCATATACTAATTCTCTAATCTGATATTTGAATTAAATTTTTATTATTAAAGTAATTTCTGTAAGATTAAATCTCACTCTCATTCTTCAGCCTTCGAGTTGCTTATCAGATGCAGAAGAGGATCAGATTTATGGATTTACTGGAGGAACCAATCATTCATCCTCTGTCTCTAATTCTGGTCCTGGGTAAAATGATATACTTCTTTTAAATAGAGAAATTTCTCTTTTTTTATGATTAATATAGAATTCTCTGATTAGTTTTTTCTTTTTATTTTGTTATTACTTTCCATTCTCAGGTACCTCAATCCTCGTTCTCAGTGTATCTATGAACTGCCTCCTTCCCGTCGTAAGTTTATAATATATATATATATATATATATATATATATAATATATATATATATATATATATATATATATATATAATATATATATATATATATATATATATATATATAATAATATATATATATATATATATATATATATATATATATATTAAAATAACTCAGTAGTAAATAAAGAATATTGCCAAATGTTTTCAGACCACATCCCTTTTCAAATTTATTTTAAAGGAAAAATATTAAAAAAGTTAAAATGGAGATCAGCTCCAAGGAGAGATATTAAAGCAAAAAGACAAGGTGTCAGAAAATAAAATGATAAAAATTCACAACAAAACACAAAGAAAAATAATTGAAATAAAAATCCTTACACGAGTGTTTGTATCAACATGAAAAACGGCAACGAATACGCATAGGAATATATATCAAAGTCATGATGACTATTTATTTAATTTTTTTTTTTTAACAGCACTCCAATTAATTTCGGACTATTTAGAACAAAATCCTCAACTAATTTCACTTTGTCTGGTATTAAATAACCTGGATGGAATTTAACTTCAAAAAACTTCATAAAAGCATTCGCTAATCACCATTGAAATGTAGAAACCCATAAAAAGTCTTGAAGTTGGACACTAAATTTTTTTTGTTATTATGCCCTATGCGAAGTTGTAAAAGAGTAAAATGTATTAATGGTTGTATTTACTAATTTGGGAGATGCATTTCTAAATAATCTCTTTAAGAAAAGTTAAGGTTACTTTCACTGGCACATTGGTGAATAGTAAGATGAAAATCAAAATTAACAATTTTCTTGCCAAATTATTAAATTTATTATTTTATCTAAAATTCTAAATTTATAAACTTTCCTGATCAGCAAGGGTAGGTTAGAAGATGGGCACTTTGAAAATTTGATGTTATCAGAATTGAGTCTATTTTCTTAACCACTATATTATCCTGGTTAAAAAAAAAAAAAAAAAAAAATGGCCATATAGTTCAGTTCATTAGTGAATGAATCACCATCTGAACAAATATCTCTATATAACATCCTTCTTCCTTCCTTTTATAAATCTTTTGACTTTATTATTGTTGTATTTTTTAGCAATATTTATTTAAATTATTATAGTTCAGAGGTAGAACATACATACACAGTGATATTGCTCAGATGGAAATCTATTCACTTTTAAGCCGGACTTAATATTGATATTTTGAAGTTACCAGGATGGCCTATTCTAGGGGTTAAGATTGACGGATTCAATTCTTGTGCCATGGGACGCCAGTTTAAACCCCAGAGTGAAATAGTAAAAATTTCTTCGTCTTTTATATATAGATATTTCAACTTTACGTCCATTAGATTGCTTTTTTATTAGCAATATTAATTTACACACACACACATATATATATATATATATATATATATATATATATATATATATATATATATATAATATATATTATATATATATATATATATATATATTATATATATATATCAAATAGGAAATCATAATGGAGTAAAAAAGAAATTGGGTTTGGGAAGACTTCTGAAAACCTTGAAGCGAGATTTGAAGAAATCAAATGAAACAAGAAATAAAACGTATGATATCACACAAACTGTATCATCTTCGGCAGTATCAAGGGTTTGTAATTTGTATCTAGTTATAATGTGTATATATATTAAACTTTTTTAAAAATTATGAAGATTTAATATTTTCTTCTTAAGATGTAATTGCAAGTATGCCTATTATAAAGCATTATTTTATATACATTCCCACTCATATATCAAATTTTTAAATATAACTATATTTTTTATTTTAGCATGAAATATTTTATACACCGAATAAAAATAAAAATGGGTATTTTTCATATTTTTCGAAAATGTTTTTTTTAATTTCTGCTGAAGTTTTTATATGTATTTCATCTTATCTATATGTACTACTATTTGGAATGCTTTTAAATATAGTACTACTAAAATAAAGTATTTTGAATGTTTTGGACCAAGTTTAACTATGATACTCATCATTTTGATTGTATTTACAGCCTATCTGTGCTGCTCCCGACTTAAGCAGTACTCCACTAGTTGTTTTACCTGGATATTCTTCCCCTACTAATTCACACTGCTCCCAATCATCTAAGTCTCACTCTAGTGGTCAGTCTTTCATCGTTACATCAGCCTCAGCTCCAGGAACTCCTGGATCGTCAGGTCCTGTAAGAGATTCAGGACTTCAACAAGCTATAGAAAGGGTAATTTCCTTGACCCTTTCCCCCTTTCTAACCAGTTTAAATAATCTTGAAGTGTCTTAGTAATACATAGGCCCAAATAAAACTGTTCATTATTCGTACGATTTTGCAATTTACAGTACATTTGATGAACAAGAAAGTACAAGATATATATATATATATATATATATATATATATATATATATATATATATATATATATATATATATATATATATATATATATATATATATATATATATATATATATATATATATATATATATATATATATATATATATATATTATATATATATATATATATATATATATATATATATATATATATATATATATATATATATATATATATATATATATAAAATATTAATTAAAAAATAAAAAAAAAAAAAAAAAAAAAAAAAAAAAAAAACAATTTAGAGAACATGAAAAAGTAAAAACATTAAATTGTTTTTTTTTTTTTTTGGTTTTTAGTTTATTATTATTATTTATTATTATTATTATTATTATTATTATTATTATTATTATTATTATTATTATTATTATTGACTTCCGAGTTTTGATGATATATATATTCTATTTGTCTTATAGATATTGCAAGACATTAGACATGGCTTGCAGCAATCAAAAAATATGAGGAGTTTTGGTTCAATATATGCCCAATTTCCTTTATGTGCTGGTAAGTTAATTTTTGTTATCTTTAGTGACATGAATTTAGGGTGGTCACTTCGTAGGAAGCTTAGGTTTGGGTTTACGTTAAGTGTAGTAGTTACCTCAAGTTGCTTGAGTTAATTAAATGATCAAGCGGATTCAGTCCAGTGACCTTCGACCTACTTTCTAGTTAACTCGGGGGGATGGGGGGGGGGTTCTTTAATTTATTACACTTTTCATTTTTTGTATTCTGTTTTTGTATTTGAATTTGCACTATGAATCAGTTTTATTCATTTTTAAATTGGACTTGTTTTGTATCGGGTTTGTCAAAACTTGACTGCATATAGCCACATATGTTCAAATAATTTCCACTGGCAATCAGTAGGTCAATACATTCAGTTTTAAAAATAGAATTTTATAATTGTTATTGTAATTATAATTTTACTTCAAAATTTAACCATTATTATTATTACACAGAAAGTGATGTTAATTGATTTTATTTATTCATGGAAGAAGAAAGTGAAAATGTTATAAGATGATTTAGGAAATCATGATATTGGTTTCAGGGACCAGGGGAGAGAAGCCAAAAAAAAAAAAAAAAAATGGCTTTAGAAAATGTTGAGAATGATGTGCATTTGAAAGATAGAAGTTAACGAAGAGGGCGGACTTAAAATGAGTTGAGTATATTTTTACTATTCAATGATGGAACAAGAGGTAAGAAGATTATGAAAGGAAATAAGGGACCTGCTTTCCTTTTCTGTTAAGGTATTTAAAAATGAGGAGAAAGCCACTTAAAAACAGCGATTGTTTGGAAAATGGAATTAAGAGGTAGTTTATGTAGAAGGATAAGGAGATCTGTAGTGTAATAAGGTTTGAGTAAAGAAGAAATGTTTGAAAGGACAGAAAGAGAGAAAAGAAAATAAATTAAAATTAATATAAATTTAAATATCTTTTTGGGCTTGTGGAAAAATTAACCAACGTCGAATGATATTTTTTGCTAAATTATTGAAACTTGTAACACGGTTTTACCTTTGAATTCTGGTTTAAATATTTACTGTAAAAGGGGGGTGATTTATATAAAATTTATTAATTTTAAAATTTCATTTAATTAAAAAAATCAAAAAATAAATATAAGGTATCTAGCGTTTATAAATTTAAACTTATTCGAAAAAATTTATTGTAGTTAACTTGTTCCCTAGAATTATGTAGTACTTTAGAGGTGAATAAAAAAAGTGGAACAAAAAAGAATAAAAAACTTTAGGGTTGAAATGTCATGTCAGCAATCTACCACAAAATCTTTTTTTTTTTTTTAATAATTGTTTTAATCGGACCAATTCACTTACATTTACAATTTACTATGCATAGCTCTAACTATCTCTATTTGCCTAATTTCTAATTATAAAAATTAATGCTTTAGTTTTGTTCAAAATTTAAGTGCAGAGAATTAAAACGCAAAAAATATATGTTTTTTATTTTATTTTTTTTATTTTAATACTTATCGTATAAATATAATATAATAAAAATTACATAACACAAAAATAAAGTATTTTAAAAAATAATATAATATAGTTTACTTATTTTCTTTAAAATTTAAATACAGTAAATTTGTCATATCAGTCACATTTTCAATCATTTTATATATATAAAAAAAAAAAAAAAAAAAAAAAAAAAAAAAAAAAAAAAAAAAAAAAAATTGTTAATTAATTAATTATATTTTACTTATTTACTCTATGTACTTATTAATTTTTAATTAGGCGAATGAGCTTATTAATAATAAAGACAACTAAAAAAATCACTAAAATAAAAAAAATCATGATTTTTTTAGTTTGATAATTAAAAAAAAAAAAAAAAATTTTTTTAAATTCTCAACCCTGATTATTATTATTATTATTATTATATTATTTATTATTATTATTTTTTATTATAATCGTCAATATAGAGTCGTCATACATGTACGACGATGAAGTTTTAGCAGAAGAAGAAGATTCAAGTAGGCAGCATCTAAATTTCATTGGTGGTAATCCTACTTCCATTCTGCTTCATCATTTTTATGATGAGCCGCCTTACGAGTCCGATCCTGAGGATTTTCTTTTAGGGGTTAGCAAAGAAGAACAGCAGAGGTTAGTCTTTTTTTTATTTAAAAATTTTTTTTTAAATAAAATAAAACTGTTGAAGAAATTTAAAGTTCATTTTAATGTGAATTATTTACCAGCTATCAGATGTTTGAGAGTTGAATATAGTATATATTCTAGGAGCTTATATTTTACAATAGTCTGAAAAGATATATATAATATATATATATATATATATATATATATATATATATATATATATATATATATATATATATATATATATATATATATATATATATATATATATATAAATTATCAGAGGTGGGCGCGCAAATTTTAAAATTTAGAGCGCAAACTCAAAAGCGCAAATTTTAAAAACTTTGTCCGCAAATGCAAAAGCGCACATTTTTTCAAAAATTTAGTCCGCAAATGCAAAAGCGCACATGTCCGCAAATAAAAAAAAAATTTTAAAGCGCAAATTTTGGAGCAAAAAAAAAAAAAAAAAAAAAAAAAAAAAAAAAAAAAAAAAAAAAAAAAGAGAGCTAGGATGTAAAGATGAATTATTTTTAAATTTTATTTGATAAATGCAAATATATAACAAAAAATGAGAAAGAATTTATTATTATTTATTCAGCCATCTATGATCTCTTCCTCCTCGTAGCTCTCCTCTTGCATTCTGAAAAGGGTCATATTCCCTTTCATGAAAATAAATTTTTCAAAATTGCTGGATGCAATGGCTGCCCTCTTTGGTCTTAGAATGTCAGAGCCTTGACTAACAACCTCTCCACGGCCGCTGAGCTGGGTAATGGGGTATTATACTTCATAAACAAGTCCACCCAGACCTCTTGGTATTCACATGGAAAAAGGTTCCTAGTGAGAGGGGTATTGTGGTGAACATCTACTGCATCCCAGCTATCCAAGGTTTGCCGCAACTTCTCCTCCAGAGGTGTCTGCTGGTAATATACCTTTTTCTGAAAAATTTAGAAATGGAAATCAAGAACTCAAATCTTTTTAAGTTTCATTTGAACATTGTGTCAGTGTATTATGAATTATATATATATATATATATATATATATATATATATATATATATATATATATATATATATATATATATATATATATATATATATATATTATATATATATATAAATATATATGTTTATATATATATATATATATATATATATATATATATATATATATATATATATATTATATATATATATATATATATATATATATATATATATATATATATATATCATCATCATCATCATCATCATCATCATCACCGTCCAAACCGGTAGGCTGGCGCCTGTCGGGTGCTACTCCAAAATCTTCTCCACGCATTTCTGTCCTCAAACATTCGGTTGTCTTCCACCTCTTCCAATGTTTTGTTCCTTCGTTGTATGGCTTCTTCTATCGCCTCCATCCATCTCTTCCTTGGTCTTCCCGCCGGTCTCCTTCCTTCTGGTCTCCATTCCAGCATTTCTCTCAGTCTCTCTCCCTCCCCCATTTCTCTTCACGTGACCAAACCATCTCAATTGGTTTTTTTCTAAATGCATTCCAAAATTTATTCCACCCCAAATTCCTCTCTCACCAGTTTACTCCTCATTCTATCTCTCAGTGATATATATATATATATATATATATATATATATATATATATATATATATATATATATATATATATATATATATATATATATATATATATATATATATATATATATATATAGGACAAGAGATGCTTAAAGTTTGTTCTAAATTATAAAAATAGCTCACCTTAAATGGGTCCATTTCAGATTCATCCCCATCACCTTCAGTGCCTTGATGTGGAGGAGTAAAATTCGATGCAATATTACACTTTATTTCCTCCAATATCCTCGTCTTGACAGCTGGATACTTCCCCCTATTTACCTATGTGCCACTCCGAATTTGAAGTGAGGGTGCAGAGCTGTTGCCATAAGTAAATGACAATCATCAAAAATCCTGATGAACCTCGGTTCAAATCCCTTTTCTTTCCCTTTGTTTGGCTTTGGCTGCTTTAGTAAGTAGTTGACTAAGCTTTTGGCATAGTTAAGTTTTTTCACCTCTCGTTGCAATTCCACGAGATTGTCCTTGAGGAGGAAGAGGTTAGGCAATAGAACCCCCGCGTACGCATTCTTCTCATCCTGCAACATATGCAGCCTAACAGCAATAGGCGTCATTATTTCGATGTACTCGGCAATTACCTCCTTGTCAGTTTATTAAATATTGGAAGACAAGGCTTTTGTTCCATACAAATAAACCAATAAACAAAATATTCAATAAACCATATATATATATATATATATATATATATATATATATATATATATATATATATATATATATATATAATATATATATATATATATATATATATATATATATATATATATATATATATATATATATATAATATATATATATAAACAATTTCTCTTATTATCGAGGACAATTTGATATTTTTTAAATATCGATATTTTTTTTATATATCGGCATTCCTAGTTTAAGTATTAACTTTTAATTAGCGGAAGGAGTAATAAAATTTGGCTGATTAAATAAGAAACTGAAATATAAGCCCAAAATAATTTTTTATTAAGAAAAATGATGAAGCGCTAATTTCAAAAAACTTCCGCAAAAGCGCAAAATATTTTTTAAAGCGCAAATTTGCGCTTTTGCGCTCTTAAAAAAGTTGTTAAGCGCAAAATGCAAAAGCGCACATTTTTGAATTTTAGCGCAAAGTGCAAAAGCGCAAATTTTTTATTTAAAGCGCAAATTGCGCTTTTGCGCTCTCATTTGCGCTTATGCCCACCTCTGATATATATATATATATATATATATATATATATATATATATATATATATATATATATATATATATATATATATATATATATATATAATATATATATATATATATATAAAAGAGGTTGGAAAACCGACTTGAGCTATTCATTTAAACTCTTAGACAAAACTAACACATTACATTGAATTTAATATTAGGTAGCCAACCATGCATTAGGATTAGGTTGTATTGGGTTTTAGTGATCCAAGCAGAACAAAGGTAGATTTAAAGAAAAAATAACTAATAAACCTTTCTACCAATATGCAGCACGCACACCATGCTCAGATCGAGTTCAAACCACCCAAACTGCAATACAGACTATTCTCTGTTCAAATTCTCATCGAGCTCCAAAGGATTCCTTAATCACGCGAGTGTTCGAAAATTCTATTGTGTTCATTTGGCCTAAAGTGCCTGAGGAACAGCAAAGCAAGATAATGTACTTCCCTATTGGAAACAGGCCTCTCCCACTGACAAATGGCATATAGATTGGAGGTACATTAATTGAGTTTGTCGGGTTCTCCTTCGATTCAAGGGAGACTGGCAGCAAAAGTAGAACACAATGTCAAGGTTGTCACTTGTCAGAGGGCTACTTCAGTGAAAGATAACAAATTTCTCCATCAGGCAATTTGGCGAGATCATTTTCAAACGAACGTTTAGCTACGAAAGCAGCTCCGTAGAATCAGACATGTGCTCATTTAGACCTTACAGTTTGAAGAAGGCTTCATCAGATTGGAATGATTGCTGGATGGCCTTCAACTGGTCCTTTTCAACAGAGTGCATAATGTTGTTAGATTGCAGTTTGCACAAGCATATGGACATTGGACAAATACTCAGTATATAATGTACTTTTCACTGACTCTCAGTTCACACGTCAGTGAAGGTGGAGAAGTTCAGGAGAGTGCTTTGCTTCTTGCAACATTTCACCATGGATCCCTCAGTTGGAGGTAGCTCAATGATGGTGTGGACTAGCAAAAGTTTGGAACCCCATACGTAGTTGCATATACTGATCAGGGGAACTTTAGTGGTAGAAAGGTATTTGGACAATTTCTTCTAGGAATATGTAGTTCCTCACGACTTCTATTGGCGACACATTCTTAATATATATAACAATGCCAGACCGCGCACTCCAGTGGTCATCCAGCTGTTCTCGAAGAGGTGGAAATCTACCTCCTACCCATATTTGCGAAAAACCCAAACTTGAATCTTGTATAACAGGTTTAAGATATGTTGGGAGGTGTGTCCGAGCCTTACTAAAGATCCTTTAACACTCAGGTACCTGTAGAGCACATTGATTGAGAAGTGGTACATCATCTCGCAAGACCCATCAGTATGGAGGGCTAGTGGAGACACCAACCACTATTATAGGGTTTAATACTTTTTTGCTTTATTCTTACAGTTTATTAATGTTATATTACACAGTGAATTTTCCATATTCGTGGTTTTCTTCATTATTAATCGTTCCACATAAATTTTCCTAATGAATGCAAGACACTCCTTCAGTAGGTAAATAAATGTCTACAATATCTAAAACATTACACGCAATACAACTACATTATGGTGTCCTTTTGCCGTAAATGCAAGTGATACATTAATTTTGTTCAGGATATATATATATATATATATATTTATATATTATATATATATATATATATATATATTATATATATATATATATATATATATATATATATATATATATATATATATATATATATATTATTATATATATATATATATATATATATATATATTAGTGATTGGATGATCGAGAATTTTTTTAATGATGACGGTTATAGTAAATTTGATAATGACGATGAAATTAAAAAGTTTTATTTTTAAAATTTTCATTATTTTAATAAATTTAACAATCTTATAAAAAGAAAGAATTAAATTATCATTTCTTTATTCAAATGTGTAGATAAAAGTAATTTAAATAAATAAGCAATATAATATATATATATATATATATATATATTATATATATATATATATATATATATATATATATATATATATATATATATATATATATATATATATATTATAGGGTGTCCCACTCACTCCCGGACCCAGATATGCGCTTATAGGTAGCAAAGTACTTCGTCATAAGTTAATAAAATTTACTATGAACAAACCTGTGTGTGAGAGGAGTGAGGTAGAATCATGAGAGGTCGCGCCGCTTGCCACACATCCAATGTCAGCATGTACGAAATTGAGTCCTCCTTTGAAGATTGGGTTCATTTTCAAGGGACTTTGGTGGCAACCTTCGTAACATGAAAGAGAGTGTGCAGGCATGCTATGATTCTAATGGCGATCACTTTCAATACTTGTGATGTCAGCACGATTTTCACACACGCAAATTTTATTAACTTTTTGGCTAATACTTTGATATCTATAAGCGCATATCTGTGGCCGAGAGCAAGTGGGAAACCCTATAGTATCTTCAAAACATTGATTTTAAGAACTTTAATATTTGTGAAACTGGACAGACATGCAAATTTCTAGTACTCTAAATTTAGAGCTCTTAAAAATTGTGATGCAGATATAATCTTTTCTCCAATTTCTGGGATAATACAATTTCGTCTTGAAGAGTATATGTGGCCCCCCCACTACTAAACAGCCTTTCACTTTCAATAAAAGAGGGTGGAGCAGAGATTTATGCCATTATATGTAAATTAATTGGCAAATCAATCGGCAGAAAATTGACGATTACGATTGAGAAAAATATGCCGATTTTAACGACTATATTAATCGTCCCATCACACTATATATATATATATATATATATATATATATATATATATATATATATATATATATATATATATATATATATATATATATATATATATATATATATATATATATATATATATATATAAGCTTTACACATAGACTATTAATATATTAAAATCAAGTTTTCTGTTTGCCTACAGAGAACTTTTGGCGAATAGCATTCGACTATCTAAAGATGAAGATGTTATTTCTTTGAAAACCGCTGGTGACATATCACTTCCTCGTGATGTTATGAGTTTTTCTTCAGAATGGACTAGCCCTAAGCACTTTTTTGCTCTTCCTGGTACTTCAGAAATTAATAGTCACAATGGACATCGTCCCCAGCAGCAAGAACAATCAATTTATGTAAACCAACAGCAACGTATGCAACGCAATCAAAATTATTTGCCAATGAATGTTAGGTCGCTGAAAAGCAATGGATCTTTGGAGGCTTCTTCAAGCAATAATGTACGACATTCTACCAGGTCACTCGAACAAAGAATAACTTGTAAAGGACAAGATATGTCGTTTGACGTCCAGCGTGTCAATTCTAAATTGTCTAATTTGTCAGTTGAAACAAGTTTAACGAATAGGGGAAATGTAAGTTTTACTACTCTGTGATTTTATGTATTAACATTTTGTTGCATTAATGGCATAATAGACAAGTCTTCATAACCCAGAAGCCAGAAACATACAAAGATTTGGCTTTTCCATAGGTCATAAAAGGCGCATTTTTGTATTTTTATGGTTTCTTAGTCTTAAGACTTAGACTTTACCATAAGATCTTATATGGAAACATGAATCACAAAGATTGGTTCACAATTTCTTTGAGCATATTAGTTCTTTAAATTTTAATGCGGCAATTTTATGTAATGCATTGGAAGAAAATAAACTTAAAGATAGAGATCAAACCTCCCTGTACGGAGTAGAGTTTCATTGATACCAAAATAGTAACTTTATAACTGTTTTTCAGTATATTTCTCATATCCATAGAACTTTGATTATATATATATATATATATATATATATATATATATATATATATATATATATATATATATATATATATATATATATATATATATATATATATATATATATATATATATATATATATATATCAGAATACAAGCAGTGGAAGTGAAGAAACAAATTCTGGTTCACAATCTGAATTAGAAGATGAAGAGGTTTGTTTATTATTATTATTATTATTATTATTATTATTATTATTATTATCTTGCTGTTCTAATAGTGAGCTATTAAATATAGGAAATTAAAAGAAAGAGAGAGAGAAATTGACCTACTGATGTGTAAGATTTATAAAATCTAGTGTATTATGTATAGGTTCTGTCAAACTCGCGAAGATTGTCAAAGATTTAAAGTGAATGAAGATTCTTTAATGAAATGCCGGTTGTAAAAGGAAAGAAAAATTTTCATAAAAATTGTTAAAAGGTTTTTGAACCGAGACTTCATTAGATATGCTCTAATTGAAGTGAAAATTCTGATTAAAAAAAAAAAAAAAAATAGATATTAGGATGCAAGGCAAGGAAAGAGGACCCTGGGTTGAAGTGAGGCAGATTGGAGGGGAGCATCTGATAATAGAAAGGAAAAACTTAAAAGTCTTGAGTGACAAAGAAGAGTGAGAGTTTCAAAAAAATAATGTGAATATGTAATTATTAAAGTAAGATTTAGAAAAATAAGGTAAGTAGAAATGACCATATTTGGAAACTGAAATTGTTGTGATGAAGAGAATAAAATTCCAAGGAAATATAAAATTCATTAAACAGCTGGAATAATTTAGTAGTTAAGAAAAAGAAGATAATCATTTTGTAAGTATGGAAGAACATGTTAAAAGATATGAATTGTGGAAGGGAAGTTTATAATTTGAACAGTTGCGTGTTAACTTGTACATAAAAGGTTTGCTTTAAATCATTCTAGTTTAGAAAGATCTGAGTGAAATGTAGGATTTGTGACGACTATTCTTTAAAAAAATCATTACTGTAACGGAGAAGACTCGAAGCATGGTTTAAATTTTTTAGCTTTTCTAATAAATTTGAAAGATTTCTTGAAGCAATTAAAAAAATTGAATTTTTTTTCAAAATTAAATTTCTATGTTATTGATAAAGAAGAGTATAACAAAATAATTTTTTTTATCATTTATAGTTCCACAGTAATTATATCATTTCATAATATTCAGTTACTTTTCAAATTAGTTTCCTTGGTAACGATAATCAAAACTAATTTGTGTGATAGACCTTCGCTGTTTTATTACATGCCTTAGATTTGCTTTGAGTAAAATTCTTTGTTAAACCTGTTTGAATTATACTTTCCAGTTATCGTTTAACTTACTATTTTCATTGGGTATTTTCTCATAGAGACGAGATTCTGAATCCCTCGTCGGTCGGATGAGAATGTTACAAAGGGATATGCAAAAGAAGATTTCTTGCCTTAAAAATTGCAGGGAAACTGCCGCTTCAGAAGCTGCTAATGGAATGGCTTTGTTAAACGAAAGAGAAAATCTAAGACAAAGACTTGAAGGAGGTTATGTTAGATATCAGAGACAAAACTCTTTGCCAGTAAAATTAAAACCAGGTAAATTATTAGCTGTACTACTGATTATTATTATTTATTATATTATTATTATTACTACTATTGCGGTGCCTTAAGCACTTGGACGTGGCGTCTCTTGAAATGGTCATTCATCTACTATTAAAGCTTTTTTTATTTATTTATTTTTTTTTTTTTTTTTTTTTTTATTATATTTTTTTTTTGCTATCTGCATTTGATATACCCTTCATCAATAAGGTTTACTAATCCTTTTTCATCGTAGGCCTCCTTCTTGGCTATTTTCTCAATGTTTCAGTGTGATACGCTTTTTAGTTGCTTCTTTCTCATGTGTTCCACAAACTGGAGATGTTTTCTCTTAAAATGTTAGTTCTTTTGAGTACTTCATTTGGTTTTTAAAAAATTCTTTAGCAATCTTCGCAAGACTCACATTTCAGTTGCTGCCTGTATCTTCCTTTCGTTAGTGTTTATTTTAAGGACCATGTCTCACGTCTATACAATAATGTTGACCACCAGGGATGGGAAACCAGTTTTTTTGTGTTGAGTCCTGAATCTTTATTTCTGCTTTACATCACAAAAGAATGAAACATATCTTCCTATCACTTATATACCAGGTAGATGATTTTTTACCATCTTGTAATGGTTTGTTAATTTTTAATTTAATTATTCACCTTATTTTTGGAATGCATGATTTGTTAAATGTTAATGATGACAATCTCTGATCTCATTCTTCTCTTCAGTTTTTATTACCTACTAATCTGCCCAATTCTTGTATGTACATTTTTAACTTAGCAGCTGTTCGAATGGGTTCTTTGTGGTTTCTTCATTTTTCATTTCTCTAAACTTTAACAGGTTTTCCTTTGAAATTTTTATTTCAGATTTGAAGATTAGTTTCTGCTTTTTTGGTAAATAATTTTAAATCTTTGTATTATCTTCCGCCCTACTGCCTTGTCATCAACACATATTGTCTTTGACACCCTATTTTATGCACATTTAATCTAATTTCACCTACTTATTAATAGCGGATATTTCTGCAACACTCAATCCCTATTTACCACCTATAGCACATAGTGAATCTTTTCTTTATTCCAAAATCTTGTTATTTGTTAGAAAATTCTTTTATCTTATTGAAGGCCTTTTTGGCCTTATTTATCCTTCTCTTAATTCCTATAAATTAACACAGAAATTTCTATTCTCAATATGTCTTTTGTCTTATGAAGGTTCTTAATAATGCTCAGTCATTAAATTCTGTGCATAGTTAACAAAACACAGGTAAATTTCTTTGTTCCTCATCATTGACTCTTCTCACATCAGCACAATGGGGTTCTTTGTCTTTCCTCAAAATAGATTCAAGATTGTTCGGATTTTTTGTAGTCTACTAAAGTAATAATACTGATTAAATTCTTGGTCAACGCTGTTCTTAGTAGGCTTTTTGTAATTTTGCTCATTATACCATTTGTATTATACTTTTCACAGTGTATTACTCCCTTTATTTTTTTTGGTATGACTCTGAATACTAATTTACACATACCTTCTGTTGCTCCTCCCAATTTAAGATCTTATATGCTAGATCCCTTAATCTGTTTGATAGCAAATTTTTCCAGAGTCTTCAAGCATTTCTTTCTAATATTTAAATTCATCAGACAAATTGGATATGAACTGAACTGGTTGTTGTGGTTAGTGTACATTATTTAAAACTTTAAATGAGTAGCATATATTCTATTAAAATTGAAGTTAGAACAAACATCTATTCTTGGTGAAGCTAGTTTGGAGAAAAGAAATTCTTAATGGTTTAGGAAGGGCTTATGGGAAAAACACCCACCTTCCCCTTCTCAAGAAAATAAAGGAAAATTTAAAAGTAGATTTTATAGATGGACGAGACTACATTGGTGAGCATGCTCTCAGAGTAAAACCAACCATATCATTCTGTGAAGAAACTAAGTAAAAACATGTGACAAAATGGACCCAATAATGTACACTCTAAGAATAACCACCAGTTCAGTTTTTATCCAATTTATCCGATGAATGAAATGATTAAAGAAAATGTTGAAGACTAGAAAAATTTGCTATCAAAAATATTAAGGAAATTTTAATCAAGTTGGAAGTTCCATTTTAATTATTATTAGAATGAAAAACATTTGTTAGATGTTGGTGGTTTAATATGTATTTAACAACTATTTCATTTATATATATATATATATATATATATATATATATATATATATATATATATATATATATATATATATATATATATATATATATATATATATATATATATATATATATATATATATATATATATATATATATATATATTACTAAATTACAGTTGAAACAAGAGTTCAACACCATACTAGATTATCCCAACCCTTGCAAGGAATTGTGATTGGAAGAGCTAGAGCCTTAGTCGATTACCAGCCTTCGCCCTATGATAAGGATGCTCTGAAATTTATGGTAATTTTATGCATTTTTTTTTTTTAAATGCTAGACGTGGAGGAACCTTGTATTGTATCCCGCATACACTTTTTTTTTTTTCAAATTACTAAGAAGGAATGTCTTGGTGTATGAATTTTAGTTAACACTATTTAACTAGTTTACTTAAACCATTTTTATGTAGTTTGTATAAAAAAATAAAAAAATGAATATCAGTCAGCAGGATCCGTTGTGATGCTTTTTAGTATTATTATTATTATTTATTATTTTCACTAGTGCAACAGATGTAGTTTCCAACCTACTGACTCTGTAACCACCAAAAGATTTTACTTGGAATTAACTACCTTATTATTTTCGTAGATAATTTTTATCAACTTATATGTTAAATCACTAAATAAACCGCACCTAATGAACGATATTAGCCCAAATTACCCAATCAACCAACACATTATACGGTGATTAAATACATATTAGGCCTTCCTCTTGCTTCTAATTTTTATCTATCCTCGGTTTGTATTTTTCAATTGTAGATATTTTGTTTCTTTATTTTAAATAATGCTTTGAATTTAAATTTTAATAAATGGATTGTATTTCCGACGATTCGCCATTCTCTCCGTCCATTCCGTCATCATTTAGTTCTTCCTCATACCTGAAATAAAATAATTTACATAATCATTATGGGCTTTTCGAGGTCAAACGCATCCTTCCATCCACCTCACGTAAGAAATAATTTCAATTTAACAAAAAATCTTCATTTCAAAATAACTGTAAACTTAAAATCTTGTAAGAAGGAAAGTTTATAGCTTTGCATTATTATTATTGATTTAAAAATCTCTACCTAAAGACACAAATAAAATACTAACCTGTCACAAAGCGAAGATCAACTTGATGAACAGTTAGTGACAAATAAACTTTCAAGAGGAAAAAAAATAGGAAATAATACAAGTATAATTTATTAGTGTCACTGAAAGTTTACTTGCTTCTTCTCTACTTCTGAATGGAGCTATCTTGCGCAACATAAGCCACTTTGTTTAATCCAATTTTATTCCTTTTCTTTTCTTTTACAAAATCCTGTACCCTAACAACGTAACTATAAGAGATTAAATTTATCTTTATCAAAGTCAAAAACTAATTTCCAAATTGGTCTGGAACCTAAAAAAAAAATAAAATAAAATAAAATAAAAATTCACTAAAGAGGAACTCTTACCTAAGATAAGCATTGGCCCCCACATCCCGTGAAATATTCCACACTTACTTACCTGAAATAAATCAATTATTATTATTATTATAATAATTTTTGTTTTGTAGAAAGGTGAAATAATTGACATAATATCGAAGAATCCTTCTGGTTTATGGAGAGGTCATTTAAATGGTAAAATTGGTCATTTTAAATTCATCTTGGTAGAGGAAATTGAAACTATGCCTACTTTATACTACTCGAGACCAACTAGGAGGTATGGTATCACTCACGGTAGTCAAGTACTTTGGTTCCAAAAGCCTGGTGCTTTGAGAGAGATTCTTGCAAAATTTAACTTATCAGAACTAACTCAGGTGAGTGAGCTCAAATTTTGATTTATTTTCTAAAATATACCTTTCTAATTATTATTTATTTATTTGTGTGTGTGCCAAAGTTTAATGTAATGCAAGCTCTTTAGGCAATAATAATAATAATAATCAGAAAATATAATTTTTAAATTAATTGAGAACTAACTACTCTGGGCAAAATGATTATTTTTTTATTTTGTTTAAATTTTTCTTCAGTAATATTAAGGAATAATTGGGACTTACTAAAATTAAATATATAATAACGACCTCAAAAAGTTGACTATAGAAGTTATTATTTTTTTTCTTGTAGCTATTCATTCTTAATGGTTATGATGATATCGATCGATTTCGAGATTTTACTGTAGAAGATTTGGACCAATTGGGAATTGGGGACTCTCACTTGCGATCGCAAGTTCTTTGTGCGGTTCGCTTTTTACAAGAGACCCTTGAAGCCTACGATAGTGTTCATTTCTCGTGGGATCGAGGAGGCTCCTCTTTCGTGAGGCATGTAAACGGTAGAGTATCTTTGCCCTTAAAATGTAGTCAGGGGGTTTTTTATCCTTTAGAAGAGAGTGGTTATGAAAGAGATGGAATTGGTGATCAACTCTATGAGAACACTTCTGTTGTCGGCTACTTGTACAGAAATGCTTCGTTACAAGATGATAAAAATAATTTCGACAATTTGGAGGAACGTTTGGAGCACTCCTCTTCGTCCACAGATACGTCCTCTGGGTATCATTCACGCCCAACCTTCAACATCCCCGTTGTGGTATCAGGAACTGATACCCCACCAACTTCCCAAGCAGTCAAACAGGGCAGCCACAAAAGTCTCAAAACTTCTCCTTCCGCCGAAGGGGAAACTACTGATTGTCATAGGGATCCCCACAATGCTCAGAGAGATTCTTATCATGCTCAAGTTGCCCGTGTTCATTCTTCACCCTCACCTACTCCTCTCTCGGGTGCAGAGAGCACAGGCGGTGAGACAGCACCTAGTTGCTAGGGAGAGAAAGATTGTGGAGTGAAATTTACAATTCTTCCTAAAAATATTTATTTTTATTATTCAAAACATATTTCCTTCAGTCATGCACGCATACACAAACACGATAATGTAAGAGTTCAAATTCTTCAGATATTAGTCTCGAATAGGTGGTGGAAACCTCTACGATTGCCAGAATTTATCTGTATGAAAATGATGTACAGTTTATTCCAAGTTATTTTTTGTTTCGTTATTCTATGGAATTGGGAATGAAGAATTATATTACTTAATTAAACTTTACTTACTTTTTACACACACACACACAATCATTACTTTTTTAATTATTTCGATGTTATATAAATAATGAGCGAAGAATTACAATCTTAGTACTTTTTTTACACGTCGAATGATGACACTTACAAATTTCGCCAATGCTTTCAATGCACAAATGTATATTTTATTATATTTGAAAAACGATATTGCTTAATCAGCTATATATATATATATATATATATATATATATATATATATATATATATATATATATATATATATATATATATATATATATATATATATATATATATATATATATATATATATATATATATATATATATTATAATTTATATATTTATTTAATTTTAAATATAAATATAATTAAAAAAATAAATTATTTTATTTAGTTAATATCATATATATTATATATATATATATATATATATATATATATATATATATATATATATATATATATATATATATATATATATATATATATATATATATATATATATATATATATATATATATATATATATATATATATATATATATATATATAGTATTTTTAATTTAAAATTTCTAATATTTAATAAAACTAGTAAGTTGCCAAATGGATACACTGAAGCCAAACTTTATTATAAGTTTTAAATAATAGCTCTAGGTTTGCCCACAGTTGTTATTATTATTATTATTTTTGTTCTTGAAATTTTGTATTTAATTTGTTGTTGTGAATTATTTGTGTGCCAGTGCTTATTATAGTGCAAATTTTTTGAGGCGGTATTTATTTTGATAATAATAATAAAAAATATATGAAACTTCATTTTGTATTGTCATGATATTGACTTCTTCGTTAATTGCAGAAATTGTAAAAGTAATAATTGGTGGGAATGTTGAGATATTTCTTTTGTTTCTTGTGGATTGTTTTCTCGATATCCTAAGCCGGAATTTGTTCTCAAAGTTATTGTGCCTCTTAAATTAAGATTTAAATTATATTTTTTGGCTGGTTTTTGCATCAAGTTTTTGATTTTCATCAGTATACCATATTTTTTTTTGTACCGTTAGTGATTTTCGGAACTCTCTTCAGCGGAAAGTAGTTTCAAACCTCTTCATTGGATTGATCAACTTTATTTTCTATCAAAAATTGTCTTCATTATAATTTAAATTATTGCTAATTGCATTTTCATTCCGTTTAGAACATTATGCTATGCGTTATGTGACAAAGCACTTTAACGCATTCTTCAAATGCACTAATATTAATACTTCTTATAACACTTTCTTTCTATTACTTTTTAAATGTCATATTTAAATTTAAAATATTTTATGTACTGGAGAATAAGTGTAAGATTTTCACGAACTAGTAGCAAATTCAACGAATATTTTAGGATAATTACAGAAAATTTAAGTTTTTAAACTTTTCTTAAATAAATTGCACTTTAAGACCCTTATATATTTTCATATATTTAAAACGTTAAAGTATGTTAATGTTTTCTAATTGTGGTTGTATAGATGTTAAAATGTATGGTTTGTATGCTTAATGCTAATAAAATTTTCGGAGGTCAAGGTTGTAGATTTCCTGTAAAATATTGAAATTGATATACCATCATTAGGATTCGATTCTTATTTAGTTTTGTAATCCATTCCTTCCATTTGCCACTTAGGAACATTAACATAAAACGGATGTTTGAAAGGTTTATGATCTCCCAAGTGTTTGGTATCTTTATGTTCTAATTCTGTAGGAAAAGATTGTTTTCTCAGAGTTATCACTCTTGTAAAGTTTTAAAGAGACCCTTTACAACTAAAATGTTCTCTCACTCTATATATATATATATATATATATATATATATATATATATATATATATATATATATATATTATATATATATATATATATATATATATATATATATATATATATATATATATATATATATATATATATATATATATTTTTGTATCTTCTTTATAATTAACTCCTCTACAATCGCTAAAGCTATTACTACTATTACGAAGATTTTAAGTTTTCAAAAGAAGAAAATGTAACTTGTTAATTTTTTCAGATTTGAGAACCAAAACACCAAGATTTGGGTTGTGTGTGTGTGTAGTAGTTTTGTTAT